>JYDV01000011.1:616845-694384 GCA_001447645.1 Trichinella pseudospiralis
GTCCATGACTTTTGGATGTGTGATGGAATGGCGCCAAAAGTAGAAAACTCTATTGGCTTCTTCGCTGCTGACGTGGTAATGAAACTTTGTGAAACGCTGCCGAAGCACAAGGGGTACAAAGTTTTTTTTGATAATTACTTTGCTTTCCTCGAACTGCAAGAAGCACTGCTCAGAGACGGCATCCACTCTGTGGCAACTATACGATCCAACAGACTTCGCGGCTGCCCGGTGATGCCTTCCAACGAATTGAAACGAAAAGGCAGAGGTGCCACTGACTTCTGTTGCACCAGAGATAATAAATTGTGCGTTGTAAAGTGGTTTGACAATCGGGAAGTAATTTTGACATCAACGTACAAGTGCGTGGATCCGGTGGAGCCAGTCAGACGTTGGGATAAAAGGCAACGTCAATTTATTGACGTACCTTGTCCACAAATTGTGAAGGAATATAACCAGTTCATGGGAGGTGTGGATCTCACGGGTATGTTGATCTCATTGTACAGAATCGACCATAAGTGCCGAAAATGGCACAGACGGGTATTTTTCTGGGCAATCCACGTGGCGCTGACAAATAGCTGGTTAAAATATAAAGCTGATTGCACAAAGAATGGTATAGAGCCCAGAAATATCATGGATCTGATGGCATTTATGTTATCTGTTAGTGACAGCCTAATAAAATTAGAAAAAACGTATGTTACGCGGAAGCGCGGACGGCGGCCATCGGCACCTGCGGCTGAAGAAGAAGCAGGTCCATCTAAAACCGTTAGAAGAACGAGAGAGCCAGAGGATATCACACGTACTGATCAGACTGGCCACTGGCCAGAAATGATGACAACTAAAAAACGCTGTCGCGTTTGTCACAGAACATGCCAAGTTCGTTGCATGAAATTTAACCATACATCTGTGTATTGTTACCGGACGAAACTGTTTTTTTAGTTATCATCAATAAAAATGATTTACCAATGCCCTTTTGTGGAAATAATAAGTTGATATTATATGTAAATACATAAGAATGTGAATAAGCGCAATAATTTGCCAAAAAACTGCGTTGTGTCATGAAAATACCCATTCTGTTCAGACTAAGAAATACATGTAATTACCTGTAAAAGATTACAAAACAGTCGCATGACTTATTTCAAGCAGTGAAGCAATGTATAGAAGTAAAAACGAAACAATTAACATCTCATATCAAAAAACCCATTTTTACCAATAACGCCCGTGGTTGCTTTATAGCAACATTCCAAAAAACATTCAAAAAAATGGTTTGGGGAGCTGAAGCTTAAAATACGTTCTACTTAGACGTATATTGAACAAATGAAACAAAAAAAAAAATAATTTCATTATTTGAAATAATTTGGGCATGTAAGGGATATTGGAATTAGGTCATAATTGCTAAGTTGCATATTTGTAAATGGAAATATTCAGACCAATGAAGTGAAAAAGGCAACAGCCAATCAAAGCGAAGAAATCTGAATTAATGAGCAATTAGATAACAAAAACCAATGTGACTACGCTATGAATATCCAATGAGAAAACGACTTCAACAACCAGTAAGAAAGGGCGGTGAAAAGTTTTCCCGAAATCCAGCAAACCAGTTATAATAAAAATTTTACATTTACACTGTCATAGGGTTGTTACTTTAACAAGAATTAATGTAATAAGAAAAATAATCTAATATGTTATTGAATCTTATTGTAATTTGTTCTTGATTATCTTTTAATTGCACCGTAATTTTGATTCAAAAATTTGGATTCATTCATATTGTCAGTGTTACAAAAATGGAAGCAGAACAGTTATTACTCGAAAAAAATAGACTTACTGAAGAATTTGACGATATTAACACCTCTGTCTCTAAACTCTTAACAGCTATGGTACGTATTGATGAATTGTGAAAAAAGGAATTTTTAATTGTATTCCATTGCATCGCATTGTATTCTGCCATTTTGACAACATTCACATATAAATAATATATAATGTTGATTTCATGTGAAATGATTTATTTTATTTTGTTATTACTATTGTTTGAGAAAGAACAAGAGAAAGTCTGTTTTATTGCATTATGGCAATATTATATATGCACATTTTATATTTTCAGGGAAATGCGAGCGAAATAAAATCAGTAGCGGATAAATGTTTAAAAGCAACGAAAAATGAATTCTCAAAACAAGTGGAAGCTTTTACAAGTATGTTTCATCCTGCATTATTTTTTTAGATCAACGATTTTTAGATTGTTGAAATCAACACTTTGCTTAATTTTGTTATTTTTATCATGCAGTTTACGAAAATTCAACGTTATCGTTGCACGAATCAGTAAAAGCTCTAATGGCTGAATGTGAGCAACTAAATGAAGAGCTGAAAGCAAAGGAAAGCGCATCAGAAAATATGAAACAAAAAATTGAAGAAGCTGAAAAAACAATTGCTGGTTTGGATTGTTTTTTTAACGAAACAATTTATTCATTATCAATTGAATTTGATTGTAACTGTAGACCAGACCTAGAGCTATGTAAAATAGTTGTAAATGTGTTACACGTTGTAAAAATTTATGATGTTTATGAATTGATAAACGTTTCATTTTTTATTAGTTGCTGTTTTCTGTTAAAATTGATGAAAAGTTTCTCTGTTCACTCGATGCCATTTATTTCAGCGATCGAAAACGAGTTGCAGCAGTGCATTAAGTTGCGCCAGAGACGAAAATATGACAGTGATGGGGTTCTGGAAAATTCGGAGACACTACGAGAAAAGCTGAAGTATGGCCAAAGGTGATTTGCTTGCTGTTTTAATTATGAGGTCTGTCTGTATTCAGAAAGAAGAATGAAATACTGCAGCTTTTAAGTGGCATGCAGATTTTTGAATTTGAAGACAAATATGAAGGAGGTAATGTTTGTTTGTTCAGTACTTGGCAAATGTCATTGTTGCACTTTATATGACGATACTTTTTGTCAGTTTTAACAGGCAGGTACAATCAACGCATGAAATGCTTCGAATGCCCAAAGCAACAAGACCCCAAACTGAGCACAACAAATTCGTTATGGGACAATATTCAAGAATTTTATTCACAAGGTGATTGAATTGATCACGAGCTAGTGACTTTTTGCTATGCAATTTGTAGCAACAATTTTTGTCACTCACGAACATGTTTATTACCCGCGGGTTGCATGTTGTTGCATTAGCTGGTAAATTTTAAATCACTTTACTTAATTCTACTTAAATCACTTTTTCTACCTATGCTTTTCTCAGTTTCTGAAACATCTACTTTGGAATATTTAAGCATTTGAAATGTTCTTAATGTTGCAAAAATTGTTATTCCTTGTTTTGTATGCTTCTTTGCGAATGTTATATGATATATATATATATATATATATGCGATGCTCTGTTGTTCATTGCATGTGATGAATAATTAATATACTATGGAAAATAATTTTGTCATCTTAATTTGTTGATGATTTTCATTTTGAAATCAAAAAAATGTTTGTTATTTCAAAAGGATTGTTGACAATTTTATGAACAACGAAACAGTTGTTGTTCAATAGGAAATGTGGTATTGTTTATTTTAACATTAAAACATTTATTGAAAATTCAAATACCACTCCAAAAAATGCATCAGATTTTTGTGTGGTGAAAAATTTTTTGCTTGGTTTTATTATATTAAAATGATGATGTAGCCATCATAGGCGGAATGGCCGAGTGGTCTAAGGCGCTGCGTTTAGGCCGCAGTCTACTCCGGTAGGCGTGGGTTCGAATCCCACTTCCGTCAGAATTTTTAAAATATGTTTTCTTCAATCATTTAATGAAATTTTCTGTTTATTTTTTCTTCAGTATTGACTATTTGTACTGCGAAAAGCGTGGAAAAAGAAATGCATGAAAATGAATGCTTTTCTACCATTTGGAATATTAGAATTGTGTTGTAAAGTGTTTGCTTCAATACTAATCATAAAATTTGAATTATTTAAATATATTATATAAAATGAATCAATTAAAGATTGAAAACTTATACATAAGTATATTCTTCTATTTGATAAACAGTAACTATAGTTTACAGAATATAATGAAATTAAAATAATAATCATTATGCAAGTAAACAGTTGTTGACTTTTCCACAGTTTAAAGCTGTACAGTCGAACAACTTTTTACGTTTATTTTTGAAATTATAACTATTGAACTCAAAGTGATGTACAATAATTGTTTGAAATGTATGTGCAAAAAACGATCCCATAGTTGCTTAATCGGCTATTACACGTGTGAAACAGATATGCACAGTTCACAATCATACTCATTGCACTGCTGTTGTTGGTTCAGTAAAATTTGATAAGAAAGAAAATGAAAACAATAAATATGGGTCAAGGAGAAGCAAAGAACAATGAATAATGCACTGATATCAGAGATGTTCATATCCGTATTCTGATATATGAGTATAAAAAATTTATTATTGCTTTTATTGGCTGAAAATGCTCTTCGTCGATTAGCCCACGTGAAAGTGTTTTTTACTGGCCTGTATAACCAAGATATATCAAGTCAGTGCAGTCGATCTTAAAGAAGTTTACACCGCAATGTTTACGAATATTATTATCAGTATATTGAACTTTATTTCATACTGACTGATTCCAATTTCTTTTTTCCAGAAAGGAAACTGTCTATGTGCTGAACTCCCATTATTGCAAGTTATCTATCTCTGATGCAGTTTCTGTGAGCTGTGCCATAATTTGTGAAACCATTTCTGTAGCGTATATAAAAATAAAATTTTCTACCAATCTAACTTTACAAGCCTAACAGTAGTGGAAACGCTTCAACAATCAATTTACACAAATTCGTCGAGTCGCATCATTTTTTCGTGCACATTTCGATCTGATTATACGATTTTCAAGGTTAAATTTCAAGAATACTGTCAACTGCTACTGCAGTAGAAATGTAGCAATAAGAGCATGCAATGAATCAATGAAAAATTAGAAAGATATTTCATTTTCTTTTATAATAACGCTAATAACAATAACAATGTCTTTGGTTAATGTACAGTTTAAAGTTTAAACAAATTTAAACATAAATGACTTTAAACAGTGATTTAAAATATTTGAAGGTCAAAAATTGTAAAATTGGGGCTGAAAATTCAGTTTCATAATAGTTTCATCAGGGAACTTTTGCAAGTATCGTTACATCCAATGGATGGAAATCAGAAAGCTGAAGGACCTGGAATGAATGAGAAGCTTTTGGAACAATACACCAAATTGATGTTGTTTGCGGATAATTTGAAAGAGATGATCGAGCTGGCGAAATGCGTAGTACAAAGTTCAAAGAAGCATCGTAAAAATCCGCACATGTTGCCATCTTTGACGGATGATGAAATTTTTAAACTTTCGAAATCGTTGAAACAATTATCCTCAATAATGAAAGCAGATTGTACAAAAAATAGCGTCGATAAAGCTCACCGTATGTTTGCCGAATTGTCTGAGCAAAATTTGAATTATTTGAAACAAGTTTCCATCAAAGCGTAAGATTTTTAATTTTATTATAATTTTTCTTGCTTTTCCATCTCTTCTTCAACCCCAACTTTTGTGCAGAATTGTCAAAATGGAAAGTTATTTCGAAGATCGCTTGCCGCTGATTAAAAACGCTAAGCCAAAGTTCGACGTGGTGCTTTCCGATTACAACATAGAAAATTGCAGATACAACGCCCTAAAGCTGAAATTCGAACAAGCTTCTGAAAGCGGCAAATTGGTAAAAAAGGAAATTAAAATTAAAGCTGAACAACGGCTCAATCAGGCAAGGGAAGCTTACCACAAAGAATTACATAACTGTTATAGAATTTTGAACAATTTTTCCGATTACGAAAATGAAGTGATGCAGGCACTGCGAATGCTAATCCAATACAGGTTAGAATTCCACGAGAATGCCTTGAAAATTTTCAAACAATAACCAAATCATAATTATCCATTGTAGTTAGTTAAATCTTATTTTTTAAATTTACTTTTATACTTGTGTTGTTTTAAAATTAGTTTTAACTGATAAATGTATTAACCTGTTATTAATATTCAAATAAAATTACAATATGTTATGTCGGTGTTTAAAAAACAATCATTTGTTCAATGTTCAACAACAACAACAACAATAACAACGTAAAAATCTACTTATTCAAAATTACCAAAATTCATCAAAAAATTTAATACATTCCTTGCGTTTTTTATACTAATACCACACAGTTTTCGAAATATTAACTGACAAATATTTAATCAAACATATTTCATTGGATACGTGCTGTGTTTCGGAAACTTATATATTTCATAATACTCTTCTGGCCACCAGTCTGGTGAAGGCTTAAACAACTGTGGCTTGTCAAATTG
This sequence comes from Trichinella pseudospiralis, assembly GCA_001447645.1. Lineage (NCBI taxonomy): Eukaryota > Metazoa > Nematoda > Enoplea > Trichinellida > Trichinellidae > Trichinella > Trichinella pseudospiralis. The sequence continues at coordinate 623,175 of JYDV01000011.1, forward strand.
CATTTCTTCCGGAGTAGAAATGCCAAGTTCGTTCAAAACTGGTCGAAGCTGAAAAATATCACAACCATAATTGTAGAAAAAACAAACTTATCAACAACCTAATGAAAAATGCAAAGAAAACAAATAATTCATACAAGATTTATTGATAAAAAAGGATAACACAAAATAAACTACCTGCAGTTATGCTTGTATGCTTTTAATGTCAACATGCCTTTAACATTTTCCAATAATCTTATAAAATTACACAAAAAACATTATTTCATTTGTCAACATTTATTAAAATCTGTCATAATTTAAGAAAAATTTTTATACAGAATACGAAAATTTCAAACTGCATAAAAACGATTCGCATCATCAAAAATTATATATTTTGAACACATAGTCCTAAAATGTATTACATCTAACTACTTTATAATTAACAAAAATAATTACTCAACTCAACGGTAATGATTCATTTCGAAATCTTACTTTAAAATCAGCAAAACACTGTAATTACAAAACATGCAATTTATCAAAATCGAAAAAACATTTAACAATAAAAATTTAATTTATATTTCATCAAAATTATTTATAAAAACAGATTTATCAATATTAACTGTTGTTTTATATATTCCATCTGTTAAATACTACATTAGCATATGTTCTCAATGTGAATTGTGATTTGTAAAAAGGAATTCTTACCTCCTGTATAATGTACGGGTATATTTTGGAAGCATGTCGACCGCATTTCAATTTTATCGCTTCTAGAAACCTCACTGCTAAGGCATAATCATTCACACGACGACAAGCACGAAGCGCTGCCGCTGCTACGGTAGGCTCTGGCACAACATCATGGCAGTGAAGCTCATACAGTCCTGAAGAAAGCAACATTTCAAAATAGGTTTTACAATCATTTCATATTACCAAACATGACCGACTTCAATCCATCTTCATTAACATATTAAAATTAATAATCAACTTATCATAAGACCTTAAATTTACAAATTTCCAACAGCCACTGCAAAATAATATCATCATCATTTTATCGTTAAACAAACAAAAAATATTTTGCGAACAAAATTACTTAATTCTAACCTTTTTACTAATTCAACATATTTAAGTAAAAATCTTCATAAAACTTTAAAAAAATGCTTAAATTCAAACCAAATATCTTTAGAATTTAATTAAACTTCAACTTTACTGCTAACTTTCATCAAAATATATCACGGATGCTATAGAAAAATTTAGTTTCTAAAACAAAAAACAAATTTGTCATTTCATTAAAACACAACAAATAAAACTAAATAGCGTAAAAAACGTAGGTTTTCTACGTAGGCAAAAAATAATGCACATATCAATTAAAGAAATCAAAAATAATACACAATTTTTATCGTTAATAGAAAGAAATGGGACTATTTTTAGCCAAATTTATCTCCGATAACAATGACATTAGATTGCATATCAAAAAAACAGATGAATGCTTAAAAAAACTGAAACATACCTTTTCGAACAAGCCATCCATCGATATCTGGTTGATTGAAGAAGTCGATAAATCGTTTATCAAACTGTTCAGGTGTCTCTTCAGCAGTATGGCTTGAGAATTTACGCCAAGATGAAAAAAGCTGCGTACGTGACAAAACGCTGGAAATTTGCTTAACGCAATCTGTGACTGGTAAACGTATCATGACTATACCTTCAAAAAATGAAAAAATTACAAAACAACAAAAAAAGCAGTAAATTTTCAATAAAAATCAATGCACTCAGAAAAACTATATGTAAAGACATGGGATGATAAATAATACTCAAGTACAAATTACAAAACGCTCTAAAAACAACCTTCATTTTTTAAAATTAACATCATCGTTAATGTTATTTGTTAATTTTGTTTTTCAAAAAAAATTTTTATTCTGAAAATTTATCAGAAACAAAAAAAATTGGATAATTTTTTTTAGTAACTATTGATAGACAGCAAATAAATAAAATGCTTTTATTTACTAAAACAGAAATCAATGTTAATATTTTTTCTTTATTAATGTTTCACCAATTTCGTAGGATTAAAAGAGACTATAGATTGAAAAAACTTACCGTATACCAAAAAAGTTAGTATTAAGAGGAACGAACGAAAGTGCATTTTTAATTTTCTTTTATGTAAAGCTTTTTTGGTGTTTTTTTGTTTATGTTTTAGTTGTTATTGCACATTTTTTTAATTTAAGAAACCTATTTAAGCACAGAATTAAAAATAAATTTTATTTTTTATATTACAGCAATTCCAACAACACTATACAGTTTACATTTGCATTTCAAATTTACTTCTGTACAATATTTATGTTACATCGATATAATTTAAACAATTCAGAGCAATTTGTTCTTATGTGTTCCACTACCCGGGATGTTGGCATACAGTTGAAGAGCCGTTGATGATTTTCACGTAAAAACAGCAAAACTATTTTTAATTTTGTACTATACTATACATATACTCAATTTTCAAAAATAGGTTGCTAACTAATTACAATCATTTGTTCAAAAATTGTCGACGCACAATTAATTAACGTAAATGTTATTAGCATGCTAATGCAAGAAAAGGATGCAGATTTTTTACCAGCGATATATCCTTCATAAAATTAAGTAGCAAAAACTCAATGCAAAATCAATTTTATTTCTAAAAACAGTGCTAAAGAAAATATTACAGAGAAGAATATTTACACTTCTTCCACTTGAACTTTTTTACGCTTGTACTTCATAAAAATATATTTATTTGGAGCAATATTAGCCCGACAAACAGGGCAATTGCGTATTTCATTCTTAAGAGTTCGTTCAATGCACTGCTTACAAAACACGTGTCCACAATAAGTGGTGACCATAGGTTTTCTTGCTTGAACTTGCTCTCGCAAGGAAGTCATACAAACAGTACACATATAAATTTCACCAGAAACAATTTTATCTGAACTTTCACTAGTTTCGGCATCATTTGAAACTTCATCGGATTTTTTTACCTTCTTTGGTGGCATTTCAATGTAGTAACCAGTAATGAACTGCAACAATCTCCACTGAAGCTAATCTCCTAATTTTGGTAATTTAAAAAAATCCTAAAAACAAATGTGCAATAATATTCATAGAATTACAGTCTAACTCAAAAAACAAATAATTTAAAACTTCATATAATATAAAGTGAAATGTTACTTTTTACTCGTTTTCTTCATCCAATGCAGTGAGAAAGTAGAAGAAAAAGAAATCACCCCAATGAATTCTGCATTCATATAAATCTTAAAAAAATAAAAAAACTAAACCTTCCTTAAACAGCTGCTTGTCAATAAAACAAAATATCATAATTAAAATATTTGGTGCATAAATAAGATATTGCTAACTCAAATTATTTTAAGTTAATAAAGTTCATTTAAAATAATACGTTTAAAATTCAAATATAAAAATAAATTAAATTAATATAAAACTGAGTTCCCTATACAACATTTTTTAAATAAAAATAACAAAATTTGCAAAATTATGATAAAAAATAATGTTCTCTCTGTTTTACAGTTGGAGTTATTCTACAGGATGAAATTTGGCTTTCAAGTTAACTTCAAAGTTTCATCATCAAACATTTTTAATAAATGCTTATTCATTTTTAAGTTTAAAAAATGATTTGCGTTAATTTAAATAAAGTAATTAATAAATAATAATCTTAATTTTTTTGAATTCCTTGTTTTTTCTGATTAATTCATTTAAAATGATTTCTGTTGTTAGCGTTAATGTAATACTTAACGTTACATATTTTACTTTAATAAAACAGACTTTTATAAAACTTTCTTCTTTAATTTTATAAATATGCATCGCCATTTTATTTGTAAATTGGATTAGACAATTTTCAGAAGTTTTGCTTCTATAAAGTAATTTGGTCAAATATGTCTATCTAAATAAGTAGATTTAAATCAATATAATATTTCAGTGGGCAGCTGAATAAATTAAACAGAAAACTAATTGAAATTTAATATGATTTAACTGCTTGCATTGGAATTTGTAACAACTGTTGCTATACTTGATAACAATACTACAATACTAACAAATACTAAAAACAATACTAAAAAATTGAAATATTATAGAAATATATATATTTAATGTCTATTTTTTTCTAAGTGCTGTCGTGTAAATATTTCTATGTTTCTCTAAGTTTAGGTGCAAAGAATTGTAATTGTAATGTGATTTTAGGTTTGATATATTTTTGTAAATTCGAATATTAAAAGTGAACATAGTGATATTACAGCGATGTTATAAATATAAAGCACTGAAATGAAATACAATTATGAAAAGTGTGTTTATAATAGCAAGATACTAAATAAAAATGTGTCAAAAAGATGTGCTAGTCAAACAGTTGGTAATCATTTTCAGCTATTTTTTTATCAGTTTAAAATCATTTGGATAACAACTGCTTCAGATAAATGCTTTAATTTAACCATGATAAATTTAGATATCCAGTTGACAGTTGAAAAATCTCTCTTTTACTTTATCTCAGTTTCATTAAAACTGCAATAAAAATAAAGTACTTTAGCATAATTGTATGAATATTCGACAAAATTTTTATTCATTTTAATGTTAAGTTGTTTTTACTTTGTTCATAATCACATTTGAAATCATTGTCTTAAGACATAAGTTGCAACATGGCATTGATACAAGTTATCTCTATAAAAAAATGACTTCCTATCAAACGTAAAAATACATATAATGTTGCATAATTTTCAATTGTAAAAAAATTCTCAACGTGATGATATATTTATTAATAATATTATTATTGGTTATATTAATTCAACGTATTAAAAATAATATCAAAGTTTTCAGTGTAACAATTTTGCATCCGCATTGCTTGCTTTGGTGCGCTCACATTTGAAATTATGTCAATTACAACCTGCGTTTCAAAACTGCTACAGTAAAACCAATTGGAGTTGATTCGGCATGGCCAATCGAATCAGCTTGCTATGTTCGCGCGTCTTCAAATGATTCATCACTGTGTATTTGTGAAATAGTGAAGTTTTCATTATATGTATATTAAAATTTTGAATTTTCTATAAGCATATTTTTTTGACAGTCATCTTCACCGTGCTGATCTCCACTTGAATTATTTAACTTGTCGCTTCTCCTAAGCACTCCAATAGAATGTGTCATTAGTGTTGATTGGAACTTTTTTCTCGATTTAAATTGATGGTGTTGATCAACATTTGTTTTGTTATCTTTATCCGTTGGCGAATGCAAAGCATAAAACTGCCATTTCGCTTTCCGTGTTTCATCAAGTAGCTGGATTGCTAATTTTTTTTGGATTTCTCTCTCATTGAGTTGAAAAAAATGACGAGTTTTGTTTTTTTTGAATTGAACTTTATTAAAATATTTTAGGAGACACATCTCCAGTAGATGTGAAGCTCTAGCGGAAATAATTTTGCTGTTTGCCGTCTGTGCCGTGAGTGTTCTGGCTCTTGGCCGTCCAGCTTTTTTCATTCAAGCACGTTTTCGATGCGAATCGTATTCGACATTTTGCTTCAACTTTGGCAATTCGTGCTCTGTCTGCTCATCTCTTCCGGCATCTCTGCTCTGCCCCAATGGAACGAAAGTGAGTTTTATTATTTTTCTGTTTATTCAATTTTTTCTGTTTGTATTCCTCACATGCTTCTTTGGTGCACGTGTGGTGGTGGTGGTGACTGCCCACAGAGAAACGTTGACCTCGACAATGCGTGCAGTATACATATACATGTAGCACATGTGCTGCGAGATGTCAGCGTGTTGTGGTGGACAAGAAGTGTCAGATATTCTGCGCTTCCGGCGAGCATAAGCAAACGAACCTTTTGCCAGCTTTTTTTTACCAAAAAAATGGGTCAACTCGCCATTGACCCTCTGCCTTGTTAGCCATAACTTTGCTGTTGTCGTTTTTGGGAATTTCCATTGTCTGGCAAGAATTGCATTAATCAAGTGCATCGATCTTCTTTTCACGAAAACTTTCTCCACTTTTAAAAGAGCATTCATTCTTTCTTGTTTCAATTGAAAATCATTCTCTCATTCAATCACTTGATTGCAAACGTGTGAATATTTTAATTCGTGCTTTAAAATCACTGCTTTTCCACGCTCAATTTCTCTATAGTAGCACGTGAACCAAACAATATCGACCGGCATTTACCTGCCTGTTGGACGTTGTTTAAGCTTGTCTTATAGAGCCGGTCGTTAATGTTTCCATTGGGAATGGCTGCAACGTGAACGTGGCGCCTATTGTCGATTGAAAAGCAAAAGCTTGTCATGTTGATGTCAAGAAGGCATTGATTTTTTTTGGACACTGTCCAACAGTAGATTAATGATGACTTTGCTTTGTATGTGTACATAAATGCATTTAAACATGCGCATAAATTTGTGCATATTCGGAACAGTAGAAGCTTAGTGTTGATGATTATGATGAGGCGGTTCATTGCGAGCTCACCAAGTTGCATATATTTCATAGATGCATTAATTAGCTAGAAATTGATTTTTATTTTTCGACCGTTGTCTTTGGACCGGTCACCGAAGAGTGGACCTTTGGGTTTCGGCCAGATTTTATCGACTGCAGCATTAGTCACCCGTCGGTAATCGTGTATCTTGCTTGGCCAGCTCGGTTGGCTTAATTGCGCGCCTGACCAACGCTTTTCAAGGATTCCAGACCGGCGAAGGTCGTCCGGCCGGCAGAAATTGGATTTTTGGGTCCTGCCGTGTGCTAGACGCTAAACCATCTGACATTGATCAGGCTAGTTATTCATCAAAACCCTTCTTATCCATCACTTATGTTTCTTTCAATTTATTCACTAATATACGAAATGGAAATTTTATACATTTATGGGGTTGTTTGATAGAGTTTCTTTTTTTAATTTGCAGAAGCAAAATTTGAAAATTAGCATTTTGATCATTCACTTGTATGCATTAGCAATTTTTAATGAATTGTGAAACAACATTTGAACAATTGCCTGCTGTTCAACCTTTCTCCATTCTTGCGGAAAAAATTATTTCCTGACATGACCTGAATAAAAATGTCTTCTTTCCCGTTTTGCAGATTCCTTTTCATCAATTTGTAATGTTCTCTCAATTTGAAACGAATAAACAGAACCTGCAGGAAGTGGACCATCGAAATATTCCATCCTGAATACTGTAAAATAAATAGTGATAATAATAATGATGAATCTTGTTGAGCAAGACTTGCAGTTGTTGCGTTTGGAGAGATTTATTATTAATAATTATCCATGCGTAAAGTGGACTGTAAAACTTTCTTTATTCACCTCAATTTATCATATTCTTTTTCTCTAGCAATCAATTTTCACGGTAGATTTCTTTCAACGCATAATGCATAAATGATGAACATTAACAATTAAAAAAAAGCAAAAGAATACTTTGCTAATTTTTTCTTTTACAATAAATTTCCATCCAGCTTAGCATTGCGCATGAAAAAAGAGAAGTGTGATTGATATATTAATTCAATTGACAGTCAATGTGTAAATCGGTATTTTTATTTGTAAAAAAAAAAACAAAAATCTAGTTGTGTTTGGAAAAATTTATGAAAATAAAATATATAAATTGTAGTTAATGATGAATTATTGTTGTGAAGAGGAGCAGAAATTGATTGCTTTTACAGGAAATGTCCATTTGACAGACAGTTAATTAACCAACCGAGACCAGGACAAGCTTGCAAGTGTTGAGCGTTTTGTGCGTGGTGGCAGTGTTATTAAATTTCAAAATTTACTTGTTTTGATTTCGAACACAAGCGACAATTTTGATTGGCTATTTTTTTTTGTAAATAACAACATGGTTATATTATTATCTCAAGTTTTGTGGGAAAAAATGAGAAACTTGTGTATCGATTTTAAGCATATTTTTGTTTTTCTTTTTGATTGATTGTTATAATAATATTTTTAATCTTTGATCATTTATGGGGAAATTGATTAGTCAGCGTTTTGTCAGCTTTTGGGGTCGATTTAATCTATTTTGAATTTGGACGTTTGGTTGGTTATTTTTCAGTTCAGGATCTGATTATCTAAAGAAACTGCAATTCATTGGAAATCGATCAAAATTGCAACAACAACAATAGCAACTGAGAAAAGTATAAATTTCAACAAATATTATTCTGATCAGAAATTTGATTTTCTTTTTTTTTGATGAAAATGAAACTATTTTTTACATTGCATAAAAATGATGTTGTTTGTGTTTTGTATTTGTTTCAACATGTAAATTTTGAATTTTCAAAACGATAATCATGTCTGAAAATTTTTTACGAATTTTATTTTTTTAAATTTGACCACTTGGAAAAAGTTTTTCATTTAACAAGTTTTAGCATACAGTTGAATGAGATGAAACATTGATTTTGCAAAATTATTAATTTTCGTTTCTTCATGAAAATGGATTCAGAATTACTGAAAAATGACACCAATAGTAAAATGAGCAAATTTTCAATTGATCAATGTGATTGTTGGTCAATTTAAACCTTAATTATTTCAGCTTGTGCAATGTTGAAATGGGAAATTTTTGAAATTCAATACATTTTCTATGAATGCAATATTTTTTCTTCTCTAAATCTATTTAATCGACATTTTACACGAATGTCAAAGGAAATGGGATACTTTGCTTGTTTTTTTGTATTTTGCTTTTAATAATATTTTAATGGAAAACAGCAAATATTCCTATATATATATTAATTTGGATTTTTACGTTTTTTAGTGGAAGAGTTTTTCAAAATGGACAGCTGGAACAAAGAACTGTTTGAACATCTTGTCGATGATTTTGAAATTGTATATCCAGTTCAACTACGCGATCGAGGGCGAGTCGGCATTGATACCCAAAATTATTTGTTTGATAATTCTGTAAGAAAATAAATATTTAATTTAAATAATTTTGTTTTATATAAAATTATTTAGACGGTTCATTTCGAACGATGCTCATTTGTGATCAAAACAAGTTATGGTCGTTGGAGAATTCATGTTCAACTGAACGAGTAAACTTTCACGATTATGATTATAATTATTTATGTAATTTTTTTTATTGCTAATGATTTTTAGTGTTTTAATTCAACCTGCTGCCAAGTATATGCGTTATTTGAAGCTGGATTCACCGTCGGAAACGAGCGGCCGATCATTACCCAACTGCTATTACCATGGTCAAGTGCACGGTCATCCGAAATCGAAAGTGTCTTTGTCGACATGTTTCGGTCTGAGGTACCACGTCTCTAGATGTTGGATTGATTTTTAAATTGATGTTTATTGTTAAGATGAAATTAATATTTATTTTAATAAGAAAAGATGAATTAAAAAAAGAAACAGAATATTTTTGCTATTGCTGGATCTTGTTTCAGAGGATCGATTATTATGGAAAATCAGACGTTCATCATAATTCCACTTAAAGGTGGAGATCTCAGTCGACGTCATCCTCACGTTTTTGTTCGACTGAAATGGGACGACGAAGCATCGTGTGGTAAAATATGAAAAAAAATTTTTTTATAACTAATTTTTTTTTGAATAAAATGCTAATTCAGGAAACACCGATGACGCCGAGTGGAGTAGGAAGAGGTTTCACAGAAGGAGGCCCCACAGGCGAAAATTGGTAAATTATGAAATTGTTGAAATTTATGCAAAAATTAATTTTTATTTTTGCTTTTTTTTGTTTATTTCAGAGACGAGATGTTGAAAAAGAAGTGAAATACATCGAACTTGGACTATTCATAGATCGGAAATTAGTAAGATGAGCTTTTGAAAAAAAATTCATTTGAAATTATTGATATTCAAAAAAAAGAATAATTTTTCAGCACGACTTTTTGAACGTTGGATACAGAGAAATGACTAGTTATTTTTTGGAAGCAGTGAATGCTGTTGATTTGGTGAGTTGTGTTTTTTTCTTTGATGTTATTTTAAATGTAAATTTAATAAAATACTTTTTTGATTGCAGGCATTTCAACAGTTGAATACAAGAGTATCTTTGGTATATTCAGAAATTTGGACAACTGAAAATAAAATTGGAGTGCAACGAGAAATTTTGCCCAGCTTGATGAATTTTATTCAATTTTCTTCTTATGAATTTTACAATGGACCCTTCGACTTGGCATTGCTTCTTACTGCAGCTGATTTGACGACGTCAGAGATGATGTCTGCTGCGGATACAGTTTGCAGTGCTCGAGCAGCTGGTATGATTAAGGTAATCTTCAATTCTGTTTAATTAATTAGTTAATTAATGAATTTACTTATCGTTTTACGTTTCAGGTTGCGGACAAATTTCAACCGTATTATTTGTCTTTGTTAATGGCACACGCTATTGGCCACATTTCTGGAATGAGTCACGATGACTCTGGTATAGTTATTATTGTTGGATTATTTATGTTTTATTTAATTAAAAAAAATTTTAGAATTTGACTGTACAAATGGTGAAAATTTTATCGGTATCATGAACAATGTAGTCAGGTTTGTTATATATATATATGTGTGGTGTTTGCATTTATACAGCAAAAAGAACTGTTTTTTTTTCAGTATGACTTCGAAAAAGAACCGCCGTGTTTATCAATTTACTGAATGCAATAAGCATGATTATTTGGAGTTGATCCGTTCAGGCCAAGGAAGATGCTTGTTTAATTATCCTTTACAGGTAACGTTGTTCGATTTGATTGAAAAGAATACAATTAATTTCTGCATATTGTGGCTTATAGAACAGCGCTTTGACACTATGTGGAAACAAAGTGGTTGATCCAGGTGAATTTTGCGACTGTGGTTCTGTAGAAGTAAGTGCTGTCTGTTTGACCGAACCAACATTTCCAATTGGGGCATTTGCATAAGCAATTCTGATCAAAATACGAAATAAGAATATGATAATTTTACAATTGAAGAGAAAAAAGATATTTGTTTTTTTTTTAAATTATAATCTCTTATAAATGATAATTTGTCATTAGATAAATTTTTTATTTGTTCTCATTCCAGGAATGCGATTTAATTGATCCGTGTTGCGATGCGGTCACTTGCACACTGCGAGCCGATGCCCAGTGTGCAGAGGGTGTGTGTTGTGAAAAATGCAAAGTTTGTCAAAAATTTCTGCTCCGTTTGAAATCTGGTCATCTTAAAAGCTTACTTGCTCTGTGATTTCAGTTCATAACCAACAGGACGTTGTGCCGGCCAAGTCGGGATGAATGCGATGTTCCGGAATATTGTTCCGGCTCGTCTGGAAGTGTAAGTTTGCTCTGTGGCTTCAACGAATTGGAACTTTTTGGTGGTTTGTTTGTTTGTTGATTTTGAGCATATTTTTTTCCAGTGTCCCTCGGATTCGTACAAGCCGAACGGTGCTGCTTGTGGTATCAACCGACTGGGCATATGCTACGGGGGCCAGTGTCGTCAGTCGGACAGCGAATGCCAGAGAATTTGGGGACCAAGTGAGACTGGATATTTTTTCCCATTGTCTGATTGATGTGCGATCTTTCAAATTCTTCTGCAGATGCTTCTGCTGCGGATCCGGCATGTTTCAAGAAGTTCAACACTCTCGGCATTGACTTTGGCCACTGTGGTGTCAATGAAAACAACAAGCCATTGCCTTGCACTGAAAGGTGGGTTTGCTTGTTCTTGTGATATTTTGACACTGCTTGATTGTATATATTTAATTTTCTTTTTCCCCATTTCAATTTAGCAATGCAATGTGTGGTTTGTTATTTTGTAAAGGCGGTCAAGAGATACCGAATTTTTCTCTGTACTTCAAAACCGAGTTCACTGAAAACGGTAGCGTCTACGAGTGCAAGTGAGGAGGCGATTGAATATTAATATATCTTGATGTTGTTGTAATTTGTGAAAATTGTAGAGTTTTCATTGACAACAAGTCGCCGGTGAATTACAGTTTAATTCCTGACGGAAGTCGATGCGGCAAATCTGAAGTATTTGCGAGAAATAATTTGTTCATTTGAAAATTTACATGTACACTTAATTTTGTCTCTTCTCTCTTTTCATCCAGGCATGCATTTCTCAAAACTGCGTCCCGTTGCGAAACATTTATCAACACGTCGATTGCCCTACAACAAATACAGCTTTATTCTGCTCTGGTCACGGGGTATGTTGTTAGCTTCATTTAATTAAACAACAACGACAAACACGACCCTTCCGTTTGTGTGTAATCCTTTGGTACACTTTTCATTCCAGATATGCACGAATTTGAATATTTGTCACTGCGATGCTGGATGGACTGGCCGTGATTGCAGCGTGAAATTGAATTTCACTTTTGAAATGCTCTCTATTGGACAAAGTGCCGTTTCTGAACATGGATCATTTTACGGCGATTCTGAAATGCCAGTTGCAGTATCGTTTCCGGATACTTTTCCAAGCGGTGGTATGTGGAATTTTCTTTTTTGAAATATATATATATTTTTTTTTTTGAATTCTTTTTGTTGTACATTTTTACAGTTAACGATGTTTCAGATTCTTCCAAATTGGACACCTATGCCATGTTGATCATTTTGGGATGTGTTGCGATTGGTATGATTCTGATGTTAGCTTTGCTGTTGTTGTGTTACAGGTAGGGGCAGTAAGCGGTTGAAATTTCTTTTTGTAAAACTATTTTTTATTTGAATATTTTTTTCAGGAGAAGAGCAAATTTTTCAAAAAAAAGCAAAACACCTACATCGGAAAAATGTGATTTTGAAAAGGAGAGTAATTCTTCCACAGAGACTGGTCAACGTAGTATACGATTTGGTCCATCGCGTACTTACAAGTAGTTTGCATTCTTTTTTTATGCTTAATTTTAATTATTTGATATATTTTTTTTTTGTTTTCTTCTATTCAGATGTGCAGATGAAGTAATGACAACCAACAAGCGTCGGACGTTGGATCAGATTCGTGAATGCGATGAACGTGAATCCCTGTCCGCAAAGTCAAGAGAAAGTGGCAATTCTACAGAAAGAGTCACTTTGACGATGAACAGACTGCCAAGTCGGGGAATATTGAAAAATGGTCCTCAGAGTTTCACTTGCGAACGGACGGCGCCAGAATGGCGTGCCTTGTTAGCGGCTAACAGACCTTGCGATAATGGCTACGACAGTGAGCCACCGTATCAGCAGTCGTCGACTTTTGGTCGATACGTGGGTGTGAATGGCAGTGGCTGTTGGACCGCCAGCGATGATGGTCGGTGTCCATTGCAGACGCCGAACAGTGCCAGACTGACCCGCGGTGGCCTTTACGAGTCGTTCAACAGCAAGCAACCAAGACTCAACCAAACCACCGCCGCCATAGTGAGCCCGTACATGTACGTGCGGAACCGGAGCTTGTTGAAAGCGTCTCCGGCCACTCTGGACAGCTTCTCCAGCAACAACGGCTGCTGTTCACCGTCGAGAAGCCGTGGCGCCGATTTGGCCGCCTACGCGGTCTCGCCCGCGGAGAAGCAGCTGCCCACCACCCGCTGCAGCACCAGTCCTTGCAACAGCACTTGCTCCTCGTCCAGGGGTGCAACCATGCAACAACCGAAGCCGCTGAAGCTGACCAACATCGAGCTGCTTTTGAAGCAGCTCGACGGCGCCGCGGTTCTCGCAGAGCCGTCCGAAGACCAAAGTTTGTCGTCTCGTCGGCTTAGCTGAGCTTGGCAGAAGCTCACTACCATCAAACAACAAGCCTGTTGTTTGCCTCATTTGCACAAAAGCAACTCGTAGAAAACAGTCTACAATCAGTCAGTCAGTCAAATTATCCGGCTGTGGATGGGCACCGTTTCAGATCACTGCCACGTCGAGGGCACCGTAGCCCATGCCGTTTGTTGCCTCCATTCACATTATTATTATTATTATTATTACTCACCCGGATGACAAATTACTACGTCGACTAATTTTTCTTCTTCCATTGGCTTTAAAGCATTCACTTTTCCTCTGCAATTGTGCGCAGTTGTTGTTTTCTGTTCTGTTTTCTTTTTATTATAATTTATTATAACAAGACATTCTGTGTGAGAGACTCGTGTTCAGTTTTCTGTTTGCCATGCTCCTATATAAATACATATTTCTACCATGCCAAAGACCAACTTTGCCGATTTATGCTGTTTTTTCTGACTGTTTTATACACATATAAAACTGCCTGCACATATTTTTACCCATTTCTTTTTATTATTGCTTTTTTCTTTCTTTCTTTGTTTCTCTCTTTTGTATAATAATATTATCCGTTTATTATTATTATTCATTTAGAATGATGCTGTTGTTATCATATTTTTGCAAAATAATATCATTTGCAAGTTGTTGTTGTATATCTATCTGTTTATTTTAATGAACTGTTGTTTTTCATTCTCATTTTGTTTACTTTATGATGTGTAACAAAAGCTTTATTTAACAGAAAAAAAACAATTTTATTGTACGTACAACATGATAAATAATACAAAGCAGTTGATTGTTGATGGTTACAATTTATTGCTTATTGCACTTTGAAAACAATATAACCACCATGAGAATAAACAACAGGCAAAAATTTCTGATCATCCGAAAGAAGCCGGCGACATATGGATTCAGACTGTCCTCTGCTTCTGGCGTCCACATAATCCCAAATATCTGTCTGACTGCAGTTGTCCCTGTTTGGTGAAAAATAGTTTAATATTAATTCAATTTTTAGAAAATATTATTATCATTCTCTCCTACTTTGAATCTTTCAAACAGACCCAATTTTCGATAATTAAATAATTCACTTGCAACTTCTGTAGGGTTTGTATAAATTTTTCCGGAGATCGACGACTGTACATCTCATACACTTGCTTTGTTCGTTTCCTTGAAAATAAAGAGCAGAAAAATTGTTTCACCAGCAACAGTGAAACAAAGTAAATACCTCAATTCTGCATCTTCGTAATGCGGATGAATGACAATTGGTCGTCCTGTGGTCAATTTCAGATTAGCTGACAAAGGGATAGAGCAAGCGAATACAGCATCTGCAAAAGCAGTCATTCATTTTATTTTACATAAATGCAACAAACAAAAATTAAGATACATCTCACTTGGTAATGTGCTGGTGTTGATCCAATCAAACAAATTTTCCATATCAGCATTTGCAAATTCACCAACAATATTCAGTTCTTCTTTGATATTGCGAACACCCGCCACGGACATGCACGACAGCAAAGCAATGCACGCAGCAAATAACCATCTTTTCTTAATTTGAAATCCAACAATATCACACCAAAACTGAAATATGTCAAAGAAAATAAAATATTCAAATAATAAATCATAAATATATTTTAATCCAATGTTAATTGGTTTACAAATTTACCTTTTCATTGAACAACAGCGAAACAATGATGCACATCTGAGGAGTTAGAAATAACTTCAAACGCATAATCATGCCGGCCATTGAAGCAAAGCATGCCAGTTGAATCATGTTAAAAATAATCTGAAATAAAAAGTTCAAACAAAATGAATGAATACAAAAATTACAATCAATTATTATAACAAACCATAGCTATGTTACTGTCAATCGGCTTCGAAGTTTTTTTTTCTTTCAAAAGCTGCTTGAAAAACTATTTTAAAAAAATTATTTTTTTTCCAACTTGAACAATAATTTTGCATTATTTATCTATTGTAAAATTATTTTTCTTTTACCAAAATGTATACACCAGATATGCAAATCACAAATGCCATTGGTAAAAGCAACGTTGCTGAAGTTTTCTCAAAGTACTGAAAAATTGAACAAAAAATAATAATAATAATAATTTCAAAAAAGCAATGCATCATCAGCTGACTTCAAATGGCAAAAAGTCAAACTCGGCCGCACATGTATACAACAATGTATCAAAGGTGTGCAAACCGAATATCTTCGCTCGCAAAATATCAAAAATATGCGCCTTAAAAATAAACGTTATAACAAGAATATTTGTACTGGGATAATTTTCACACACTTACATCGTCTTCTGTTTGTAAAATTTTCCCAGTGAACAATTTCACACAAACAATACCAAATGCAAATGTGAATGGTTTCGCAAAATTTGCCAATTTGAAAAAGCAACCTTTGACAAGCAATTGTTCAACATAAAGCATAATCTGAAAATATCAAACATTCAAAATTCAAAATTGAATAATAATGCAAACATTTCATTTCTCACTTTCACAGAAATCAAACTTGCAAAGAACAGCGAAGATAGCAACATTTCATTCTTGAACAGCATAAAATAGGCTATCAAAATGCTCACCTAAATTTAAAAAACAAAATAATACAAAATATATCATTTTTTTAAAATTGTTATTAAATTTGTACAAAAAATGTTTTCCAAAATTGTTTCAGATGAGTATTGGAAATCAAGCCAAGCGTATTCAGTGCCACAAGACTGCCAACCACCGTAGCTAACGCGATAGAAGCAAACTGCAATGGAATATATTCAAAAGAAAAAAAATTAATACAAACTAAAGACAATTTTTGTCACAATTCAATTTCACCTGCCATACAAGCATAAACATCACTGAACTCAATGAAATCAGAATATAATTATGCAATCTGGACTTGCGTCTACAAGCGAAATTGATATTAAAAATACTAGAAAAATAAATAAATAAATAAATAAATAGACTTCAAATCTTTTGAAACTAATAATGTAATGCACAAAAATGCTGGATAGCCAAATGATTCTCTCAACGGTGGAGTCCACTGCACTCTAGTAGCCTAAATTGCTAATACTGCATATTAGTTGTTACATTAAAACATTTCAAATGCAACATAAATATTGCACATATATACTTGCCTCTGAATGATTATAAAAAAAGCACAACACTGTGAACAGACCACCGAAAATAGAATCACTATAATATAATATAACATCAAAAAATTAAAATTATAAATTATAATAAATATAGCATTCAAGCAATACTGATAATTAAAAGAAAAGAAAACAACAAATAGTACAGTTAAAATTTTCTTATATGAGACATATTCATCTTACCTCATCAGAAAACCATAAAGAAAAAGAAGAAAACCAACTAGTCCAGCCAAAAGGTAGACCATATAAATGTAAAAGAACATTTGATTTCCCATACCTGTGAATAAATTATAAAAATATATGCAAAATTAAATTTAAATAAAAACTGAAAGAAAAACACATTCTAATTTTTTAATTCATTGAAAGTGAAATTAAAATAAATTTTAATCATTTTTAAAGTATAAAGAATTATTAAATTATACCTTCACAGCTGGTTACAGGTGGAAGATGAATATCTCTTTTCACTTGCCAACAGACTTGAGTATGAATTTTCCAATACTTTGTAATCGACTTGAATACTCTATACATGGCGGATATAATAATCTGTAAATATAAAAAATTATTAAAAATTACATTGTATCCTAAGAAGAAAGAAAACCTCTGGATATAAATTAAATCTTTTCAATGCATTTATTTCTCGTCCATATTCAGTTTTATTATCACGTGTCAAAGCAATCATGCCTTCTTTGAATGATTTTGCATTGACGAGATATTTATAGAATGAATAATAAAATCCCTAAAAAGTCAATGTGCAACGATAAATTTTCTCATGAAAATTGCACTTCAATTATTAAAATTACCATTTCAGTTCGAAATAACATTTCCCGCTCAAAATCGGCCAAATGTGAAAAATGAGTACTTCTTTCAAACATTTCTGCTGCATGTTTTCTAAAACTTTATCAGAATTAAAACTTTGTCCAATTGAAACAAAATCAAATCTCACCCATGAATTCCGCCACATAAAATTGCTAAAATAAAATACATAATAAACATATGTATTTATTTATTTTATAAAATATTATATTGAAACGAAGCAAAAAGTTTACAATATTCATATTACTTGTTCTTTTATTAAATTCAATTAGTAAAATAATTAAATATCTTTTCCAAAAATTATCATTTTTTTATAGATATGAATATTGCATTAATAAATCAAACTCGACAAATGCAAAATAATAATAATAATAATAATATTATTATTATTATTATTATTATTAATAATAATAACTGATTACCAAGAACAACAACCAATAATGATTTCCAAATGTAAGCTTTATTTCTGTTTTCAGAAGATGCTCCCTGCGAGAGTTCTTTTCTATATGAATTCAAAGCATCACGCTTTTTTACTTTGGAGGTCATCTTTTTTTTACAACGCTACCTGAAATAAAAATTACTCCAACTACACAACTGCAAAAATATTTTAATAAGCAACTTGAATTTTGAATTATTCTCTTCAAATAATTCTCATTTTATTAATGCTAACAACAGGTTATTTTGACTTTTCATTGCTATAACTTTACTGCAATCAGTGATTTATTTCGTTGAATTGGCAATAAATTAATCATCATTTATTTCAACTTCTTTCCATATTCCAATCAAATATTACGTAACAAGTCATTAATTTAATTTATTTTCATAAAAAGTATTATAAAAATACATTATAAACTAACTGAAATGTTCTTAGGAGGTTTACAACTGCTAATATAGAACAAACTCTAAAAAAGTGGGTCTATACGGCACTCCTTATAACTGAAAATAAATATCAGTGCAATGCAATAATGACATAAAAACAAAAACTTTTTTTTTAATTTAAAGTTGAAAGTTATGGTAAAGTTAAAAAATAAATATAAAAATATTTATCGATCATCTAAGCGTCAACAGGGTTAAACTTTCGAATGAGTTAATGCCTTAAACTAAATTATGTCAAGTATTAGAACAGTTTTATTTACTTATTTATTCAAATGAAAACTGACGTTGAAAACTGCCTTAACCATGTTCAATATGACAATAAGGCATTTTTTAGTTTAATATGGTCATAAACAATTGTCCTAATATTAAAAAAATAAACTTTTAAAGTTACAATTTTAAGTACTTTTTTATGCTTATCAAATGGCAGGAATCTTGTAAGATGTGGCTTCGCGATGCTTCAGCATACGTGCCTGAAAGGGAAATAACATAAACTGTCCCGAAAACCCTCTTGCATACGTACAATTGTTGGTTTAGATTTTTTTTTAACTAAGCTGTGACAAATAAATCACCAACAGAATTTCAACTTTTAACGATATGAAAAGATTTTAACAAAAAAGCAAAAATCGACGCACAACTTGAACAAATAATTACTCACTTGAATAGCTAGTTGTTCAAAAATTAAATGCTCTAAATTTCACCCAAATCGGCTAACCTGAAGATAAAATTTACACCGGAACAATTCCAATTCTATTACAGTATTTTAATGCGCAAGTACTTTATTTATAAGAAAAAGTTTTTTTCAAAAATATTTCAAGTTTATTTGAATAAATAAAAATGAATAAAACAATTTTTTAGGGTGACTTATTTAATTAAAAAACAAAATAATTTTGAACACTTGATAACAAAATTTGTTCATAATAAATGTTGAATAACTTTAAAAAATAACAAATTTTAAATATAAAATGATAAAGCAGATTTTTTTCAAAAATTTAAATTTTAAATGTACATTTATAATTTTGCATTGTATTCAGAAAAAGTTATCTTTTTCTATTTGCTAACTTTGAAAAGAAATTATCAATTTATAAAGTATTTCAAATTAGTAAATTTGCATTTCATGCAATTCTTTGATCAAAAATATAAGCTGAATTGCTGAATTTAATTAAAAAAGAAATTAAAATCAACTTAATTTTAATATCAATGATAAATTAATGTATATATGATCAACAGTTGAATAGATTATCCAAATTTTTTGGTGGTGGATTCACAGGCACAAAATGGAATGGAATGCAGTCTAGACTGAATCAGCTGAGCGTTTATCAAGCAAAAACCACTGACCCATTTCCATTTGGAACTTCCATCAACAGCAGCAGCATATAATTCAGGCATGCTGTATATAATAAATAAGGGCATGGTTTGGTCCTGTGAACGCATCATTCCAACTGTCACATTGCGTTTGAGTGGCCTAAAATTTACCGTCGTCGGTGTGCACCAACATTTCATATACAGATCTGTTTAAAATACTGATCAGAGCTGACTGTGCCCCTCCCAAAGGGATCCGTTTCAAAAAGACCAAAAATGAAATTGAATTGTACAATTAATTGCACTTGAAAGCACAAGGTAATTTGCATTAACTTTATTGCATCATTTATTGTGCTGTGTTGCGATGAAATCGTGTATTGGCTTTCATTTCATCCATTCATATTTCAATTTTCAGTTTAATAAAAGAAGAAAATTTAATTTTTAGCTTTCTTCCATTGAATGTTTAGAAATTTAACTTATTTTTTTTTCAAAAATTACTATCAAGTTAAATTTTAAAATTGAAATTATTATTTTTTTTGCAAAACCTGTTTTTATTCATTTTTATATTTTAAAAGTAGTCTCATTTCAAAAGCACATGTGCAAAATAAATGATTTTATTTTTCAAAAAGAAAAATAATAAACTAAAATTTTTAGCTTTCCCTTGCTTTATTGTAATTGTGCATAATTACATATTGTGCAGATCAATTTTAAGCGCTTTCTATTTTATGAACTCTTAATTTACATGTTGCGGCTTTTGTGTAAGACATTTTTTATTCAAGAAACTATTTTTGATAACTTTTTCAATGAGTTTGAGAAAGCAGAAATTCTGCAATGCTGATAATATTTTTTTGCGTTGCAATTTATTCATGTAAAGTTTGGATTCGTATCAATATTTCACTTATAAATGTAATAATAAACTGGTAAAACTTGTTTTCAATTGGATTTATAAATACACTGTCGTGTTTTTATCAAATTTGATTTTTTATACTTAATTTATAAATTTATAACATCACTTACCTTGTAAAGTTATTATTATTACATTTTCATAAATTAAGTAGGTTTAAAAAATCATTGACTTTTTTTTATTAAACACTAAACCTTGAAGATTTACGAAATTCAACAGTTTATTTTTGTCAATTAAATAAATGTAAACAATTATTTTATTATAAAAAGTTATTGCTTTTGAATACTTTCCAAGAATTTTATTTTACATGAATTCTTTAAAATTTCATTGTCGTTTATTGTTGTTCTATGATTGTTGTTATGCAT
This sequence comes from Trichinella pseudospiralis, assembly GCA_001447645.1. NCBI lineage: Eukaryota > Metazoa > Nematoda > Enoplea > Trichinellida > Trichinellidae > Trichinella > Trichinella pseudospiralis. The sequence continues at coordinate 644,118 of JYDV01000011.1, forward strand.
CTACTTGAAAGTAGAATTTCGAAGAAAAAAGAAGAAAAAGATAAGCAAATTATAAAGTAGATTTTTATCAGATAATAATTTATGAAAATTTATTGACATTTTTTGCAAATTTAACTCATCATATCGCAAAATTTTCATTTAAATGAGAACAAATTTAAAGTACATTGCAAAAAATTGTCACTATACAGTATTTCACATTCGTTAGTAACTTTGTCAAATATGAAAAAATAGTTGCCTTCAGTTTATGCATCTTCAATAAATTTGCAATAATCAACTACAATAATAATACATATCAATGCTGCATAGGTATATAATTTGCAGAAAAGGATTTACATTAAATTTAGTGCTTTTCCTTATAGAATTATATTGAATAATTGAATTTTCTTTTTATATCTTTTTTTTGTAAATTAAGAAATATTGTTAGCAGGTAATGCTTAAAAAACGGTTAGCATGAAGCTCCGCTTATCACAAACAACTTTCTTGTCGAAAAGCATCATTGCCTCTGAATAAGATGAACCTGAGTTTCAGTAAATTTTCAATTTTGCAATACAAAAGTTTTATCAGTAAATGTCGCAAAAAATGTTTAGCTGATTTTTATAATGTTCGTGTCATTTATATTGTAATAATTTTATAATGTTAATGTTCAGTCATTATTTGTCGACGTTTTCCCTGTAAATATATAGCCGGCTTCTTTTAAGACCAACAGATTTCGTGTTCATGATAACTGGGCTCAATTGGATTAAAATTTAATTTTTTGTAGAATGTTAATGAGTGATATGTAGTTGAAATGAGTTTAAAAAGATCTTATTTATTATCTGAAGTTCGGTTTTAATTCACTGTCAAAAATATCTTGAAAGTTTCATTATAATTTAAAAGGAAAAAAAAGTTGCAAAACTAATCGTACATTTGAATAGTTAAACATATTTAACCTTTATTCTTGCATTTGAAAAGGTTTCAGCTGAAGCTTTCATTTTGTAAAAAGTTTATTTTTAAATAACAACAATTATTACTTGTCGATATTGAACACAGATTAGAATCGAATGTTGTTATTCATCAATTCAATAATTAAAATAGCATATTTCGCTTGAAGCATTAAAAAATTCACTTGCAATCAATCTATTATCATTCAGTACAGCTGTGCAATGTCATTTTCATGATTTTCAAGTTTGTACTAGTTTCGCAGTTGTTTTACAATATGAATAAATTTGAAATTATTTCCTTTTCTTGTACAGCACATTCGATCGATCGGATTATTGAATTCAAATTTGATTAATTATTTTCTCTGAAGCAAAAGTGAAATAGTGCAATGTAATTTGCATCATTCAAAGGTTGTTGAATAGTCTAAATGAGAATTATTTTTTTGTACATATGCATATGGGATTTTAAATTTAATGTTATTTAAAAAAAAAAATTTTATTTTTATAATAAATTAGATTTTTAAATGCATTATGCATTATTTTTCGTTGTGCTTAATTGAAAATTAGATAAATTGTTTTTTTCTTTTAAGTGCCCAAGTGGCAACAAGTGTCCCAGTGGCATCATGATCAAGAATTGTTTCAATTATTATTACTGATTTGCATTTCATCAGATGAAATCAGATAAATAATGAGACAATATTTTTGCTAGCAAATAATTTCAAGCCAAGCATTAATTTGATTGAGCACGTGAAAAAGCCGCAGGCTTTGTGCCAACCCGCTTCTGAAGTTGACAAGCAAAAATGTGCACAACTTTTGCATCGCGTGACCACCCCCTACTACGCTTGATGCTTTTCAAGTGTAAAAGAAAAAATTATTTTCAGAATTTCCAAAAAAAAAAAAAAGAACCTATTTTTTTATTCTTTTTTTTCAGTCTATATTTTTTAAAAATTAAAAAAAATAGAAAAAAAATTTTTATTTTTTAGTTCTGATTGTTTTTGTGTATTATTTGATTATATTTTTTATTTGAATGAATTGAAGAATAATATAATCAACAAATATGAAACAATTTTGTCAAATTTTGTACAAATTACTATTCATATTTTATTATTATTTATGCATGCATGTGCATGCGCGTATGTGTGTATGTGTGTATGTATGTGTGTAGTGCATGTTGTGCCGTTGAAAAGCTGATTCAGACAAAATTTGATGATTACACTTGAAAACAAACAATAGATGGAAAATGATGATTAATGTAGATTACGTTTTTGCTTTTCAAAGGCAGTCGGTGCTAGCTGTCAACTAGCGCAACAACTGCTACACCTAAAACAGTCACAGCTAACAGCTACAGTTACAGCCAGTGATGCTTGTTTTTTTTTCCACTTTGCCCATTTTTATTATTAAACCAACAACATTAATAAAAGTATAAATTATATTACGGTGATCGATTTCAAAAAAACAGGTAAATATTCAATTTAATTACTAATTGATTTCGATTAATTTTTCCTCTTTTTATTCATTCAAAATGATCGTTGAAATTTCAAAAATAAAAATTGTTCTCTTCTTGTATGACTTAAAAATCAAATAGTCCTTCAAAAAACATGTTTTTATTAAAATAATCTGAAAATTATGCCAATTCGAATGACTGTATCGAACGGCCTTTTCTTTTTTTTTTCTTTTACTACTATCATAATTCTACAGTACGTCCTAGTGGTTATCATTGACAAGTTTTTTTTTTCTCATCACCTTTTTTTTCTGTAAAAATAAATCAATTTTTATTTATTGCACTGAATTTTGTTTGGTTTAGATGAAAAAATTTTTTTTCTTTATACAAATCAAAATTGCTTGAGAACGCGGAGAAATAAAAAATTTTTTTTAAGTTCAACTTTTTACAAATTTAAATTTTTTTTGTATTCATTGAAATGCATTGATTCAGATCAAGATGATCAAGAGATAGTGTTGTTTTTTTGGCTTTTTTTTTCATTTTAATATTTCACACAATGAAATGGAAAATTAATAATTTTGAAATTATGGAATGAGTCGATTTTGAATAGATTGACGACAACACATACACACACACACACACACACACACACACAGAGACAAGCATCAATTGGTAATAACCGATGCCTGGTGTAAAAATGTGACCATTCGCGATCATTGTGTTCGTGTGCCAGGTCTCGTTCATTTTCTCGTGACCGGTAAACAGTACAACTTTTACCTGTGCGTAGAATTCAAAATAAACAAATAAACAAACAAACAAATAACATACACACCGACAGACATGTTGAGTATAGCAAAGATGCATGCATGTCGTATGTGTAGTGTTATGAATGGAAGTGTGGAGAAAAATGAATAAAAAGAAAAGTGGATACAGAAACGAGTGACCAATTTTTGAAACTTGTTTCTGTGAAACCGACAACTCGACGTGTCAGTTGCTTTTGTCAATTTATCTATTACAAGTTCATTTGCGCACAGACACCCTGGAAAATGATGTTCAGGTTCATTTTTGATTGATAATTTTAATTTTTATTGTAATTTTTTAAAATTAAAAAAAAGAAACGTTCAACATCGATTGGTTGAGTGAAAAGCATGTCAAAGTAGGCGTGACCAGTGTTAGCCATGAGCAGTCAGGCAGGTCCTTTTCTGCCTGATATGCACATGTTTAGCGAGTGTGTCTGTGCGTGGCAGCTGCTGCTTTGCGAAGCATATACATATAGAATTTTTATCTTTCAGCAATAGAATCCGTTTGCAATGGCCTCATCATTTTCTTTCATCTAAACTTCGTATACTTTCTTTTATTCATCATCATCATCATCATCACCAGCAGCAGCAGCAACAACAGCAACAGCAGCAGCTATTTCTGCTTCTGCTTCTGCAAGATTTTCCCCCTTTTGCTTGTTCATCATTTGTTCACAACGTTCAATATTAAATAAAGCAGAATTTGTTCAATTGTCAATGTTTCAATTCGACTCAATTGAAATTGAATCGAATTCAAAAAAAAAAAAAAAAAAGAAACTGACAAGCAAACAGCTAACGTTAATTATCACAAAGTGCTCGGTATATTTTCTTTTCTTCAATTTATTTTATTTAAAAATTTTTCTTTTTTCTGTTCATTATAAATTACAAAATGCATATTTTTGTAGTTGCAATTTTCATTATTGTTGACTCTTTTTTCTTGTTGTTGTTGCACGATTTCCACTGCACGTATACGTGCACGATGTTTCAGAGCAGAAGTTTGCACAGCGACGAAAGTTTACCCATGCTATTCTTGTAATTTATCATCTTCCCTGCATTGCATCATCAATTTTAATTTATTATTTATAATTTATTAGGTATTTTTTTTAATAAAAAATATTATTTTTTTTTCAATCATGTTGGAAAATAAACAAGTTTCATCAATATTTGCAAGCTTGCATGTTTGTATTCATGTGCAATGTTTTTTTTTAAATTTTTTAATATCATTTTTCATCTGTTGCATGATGTTTGCTTTTGTACGTTTTATTCAAAAACGGTCGAACGTTTTGTTGTTGTTTAGCATTTGAAATTCAGATAAATTTTAAGCTGTAAATATGATGAAAATGGTTGTGAATATTGATGATTGTCGTTGTCATTTTTTGAGAATAATTATTTTTGTAACAATTAAAAAATTTCATATTCACAATTCAACAAGGTTGTCGAGATTGATTGGTGGTGATTTGTATTCTGTTTTGTTGGGAACATATTGGTGAAGAAAATTGTTCGATCGCGTATGGTCGTCATGTGATTTTCATCAATGCTTTAATGTGGACAAAAAGCGGATATAGCAGAAGCGCAAAAGAGGGCCAAGTGAATGAGAGTTAGCCAGACAGAAGGGTAGAGGGACGGGATGGTTGAAAATTGGATATTAATCAAAGTGTGCAAAGAGCAGAAACCTGAGGGTCGGTCGGTCGGTCAAGCATGGCATACCCCAAAAGCGGGTCATTTTCGGTCTGCTTAGCCGTTGGCCAGTGGCCAGAAGAGTAAGACAGTGAGAATAATAATAGTTCACATCCATTGTCCTACTATTGCTACATGTACAGGGCTAGTGGAATAGCAGCAGCGGCAATCAAGACGACCACAGGTCGTCCATTGATGGCGTCCACTCGCGCAGCACTGTTCGCTCGACAGCTCTTGTTGAAGAGCAGCAACGCGATGTTCATCTAGTCTGATGTTTCGTTTATATTTTTAAATTATTTAAATTTCTACATCTCTTCTGATGATTGATTATCAATATTGTAATTGTATTGTTTTTTTTTTCTCTTTTTTAGCCGTCGTCGTCGTCGACACTATTTTGGACGGCCCAACTTCCCACTGCCAAGCTGCGTTGTTTGGAAGAGGAAAAATTTTTTTTTTTTAATTAATTTCAATTAATTCTTCTTCCTGGTTTTTTTTCTTTAAATATATATATATATATATATATATATATATATATATATATATATTGTGATTCCATTCTGTATCTACACAATTGGCACAATTGATTATTGATCTCTTCCTCTGTCGATTTGTCTCGGAGGAATAGAACAGAGAGAAAAAAGAAAAAGCCAAGAAACAAAGAAAAGAAAGAGAAAGAAAACAACCAACCAAACAAACAAACAAATAAATAAACAAAAGAATAAATTATAATATACGTAGAAGAAAAAGGAAAAAAAGAAAAGAGAAGCAGGAAAAAAAAAATATATATATATAATAATTGGAAAGACAGCAAAAAGCTTGAAAGCATTGAGCCGCGTTTATTTAGCCAATGAACGCTGTCACCAGGCGTCGACGGCTTGATTTGCCGTGTTTGTCCTTCAACGCAGCAGCAGCAGCAGCAGCAGCAGCAGAGTAGTGCGAGAAGTGAGAGAGACGTGAAACGTAGTAGATACGTACGTCATTGGCGTCGTTTTCGTTTGTTCACAGAATCGTCAGACTTGCTCTGACCGCATCATCCCATCCCGTTTGCCTTAAGCAGCATCATCAGCAGCATTAATAATAATAATAATAATAATAATAAGCATAAGAAGCAATATACCAAACAGCAGCAACACGCTGACCAAGCGCTTGATCATCATGCGCTGGTGTGTTGCTGTCATTTGAATCCATTTCCATTTCCATGGCTCTGGTTAGCCACCAACGTTGCATGCCGACCGGTAAAGCATTAAAAAAATTTTAATTTATTATATATATATATATATATATATATATATATTTATTTATTTATTTGAGCATTTTCTTCTTTTTTCTAGCAAACGGCGAAACTAATCATAGCCTTTTGGCAACCCAATCTTATCTACCCGGCAATGTTGGAACTTCTTTGCAGAATGTCCAACCAGATCGACCAATTGGCTACGGTGCTTTTGGCGTTGTCTGGTATGTTTTTTTTTATAAATATATAATTTTGTGAATATTAATTATGTATGTGAATATTTTTTTAACATATTCTTATCAATTACATTCATTGTGCATTTTTTTTCTCTCTTTCTCTCTCTCTCTCTCTTTTCCCAACTCTCTTCTTCACGTATTCTACATTTTGTTTACTCCTGCAATGTTTACTGAACGAGGCCGAAATTTTAAATATATACAGCATCATCACTTTGCACACAACCTCTTTCCAACTTTTCTTTCATGTGAAACAAAAATTTGGGTCTATATTGTTGACTCGACAAAACAACAAACGGGGTTACAATTTATAGCAGATGCTTTGGATTGATGATTTCTTTTTTCTAATCATCATCATCATCATCATTTTTCAAAAAAATTTTTCTATTTATTTATTTAATAATAATAATAATAATTTTTCCACAAAAACCAATTTCTTGCTTCACCACCGCATGTCAACCATATGATCGGATAATGACAAGGACGTGTCGACAAAAACACGGCCCGGTGCCTGTCGCCGAAACGCCACAGACCTTGACGACATCATTTACCCCGTATTTTACTGTGAATCATTATTATTATTATTATTATTATTTTTGTGAATTATTAATTTTGTTCAGAAAAGAATTTAATTTTCTTTTATTATCAAAATTTGTTCAATTCTTGTTAGATTTGTTGTTCTAAAAATGATTCTCTACTAAACTGTATATAATATGATTAATCACAATATTAATTTTTTATTCAATTTCAAAAATGATCATTCCAATATTTTTCTTCATCATCATCTCTTCTATTCTGTTTTGACACAGATTCGACCGCGTCACCACCGGCACCATTGTGCACTGTCAATCAAATCAAAAGTAGCTGCTGCATATTCCGCAGCTGTTTGACATGTAGCTGTTGTGTTTGTTGCATGTGGAATTTAAAAATTACAATATTTGAAAAGAATTTTTTTTTTTAAAAAGAAACAATGTATATGAATATTAAATGAATAGAGATGAAAATGATGTATTTTGTCAAAACAAAATTTATAGAAATTACAATATTTGTTGTTGTTGTTGTTGTTGGTTTGTTTGATTGTTTGTTTGTTGTCGTCGTCGTGGTGACCGATGTACATTTGTAGAAATTGTTACACACAGACACATAGATATTTATACATGCACAAGTATACGGTTTCTTGAAATGGCAAAAGCTTGAACCAGACGGTATATAAGTTTGTGTGGTGCTTTTTGTCCGTCATTGTCGAGAGCCATGATGACGACAGTGACCAGTTCTGAAGCTCAGAACAAGCGTTGCCAATGTGGCCAGCTCTGTCTGTCTGTGTGTGAATGGGCCAGACCGGTCGTTTGCTTGCCAAAAGATTCACCACTTCTTCTTCTTCTTCTTCTTCTTTCCTTCCTCTGTCAGTGTCTGTATGCGTTACTCTTGACGACCTTGTCCTCCTCGTCGATATTTGTACTTTATTGTCAATTTTTATTTAAATTTTTTTCTTTTTTCTTTTGATATTTCACTTCAATTTCAAGTCAACTCTCTCTTCTCAATCTTCTACTCACGTTCGATACGTGTACGTTTGTGTGTGTGTGTGTCGATCGATAAAAAATTTTTCCTTCTTTTTCCATTTTATAACTGAAATGTTAAAAGCACATTTTCTCATAATCTGTGGAAAAAGATTTTCTTAAAAAAAATAATAATTTCAATTCACCTTTTTTTACAGTCATACCATTTCTACAGTAAGCAGGTGTTAATTTTTGTTTTTGTTTTCTCACGTTTGGCTCACGTTGCTTTTGAAATTTGCGTACAGCCAGGTGAAAACTGGTGGTGGTGGTGGACTTGGGATGATCTTCACTTGCTCTGTAACTTAGCAGTCTGCAGAGTAGAAGAAATCCTAGCCGGCAGTCAGTCAGTCTCTTCTGCATGAATTGTGCAATCGTCATCATCAGCGGTATTATCATTCAGGTCGACGGGTTCTCGGCCCTTTCACCCGCTAGTGACCCCCGTTGAGACCGGTTTGCCCGGGGCCATTGTTGTTCAGGACTGGAAAAACACAAGACCAACCAAGCGGGTCAAGTTCACCACCACCACCGCCACCATATTCTCCTCCTCATCATCATGAGCAGCAAACAAGCAAGCAAGCAAGCAGCAACAACAGGAGAATGAATCATTGTTGTCATGTAGATGTAGACAGCACATTGCTTTTATCCTTACATTCTTTATTATAATTTTCTTTACTTATTATTCTTTTATTATTAGTTCTTTTTCTTTATTCAATATCCAGAATAGCTTGCTGGCTGTAATAATAATGTTGGACTATTTTTCCTTTTATTCACTGAGAGCTATTTATTTTTGAAACTTTGAAAAGAAGAAAAAAATTTCTTCTTCATCCTGAACAGTCGGCCGTTTTTTGTTGTGAATTTGAAAATTATCTCGTTAGCTAACTAACTAACCTGTGTTTGCTTGCACCAGTGCTATACAAAATAATAATAATAATAATAATAATAATAATAATAATAGTCAGAACAAGATAGACTAGTTGGTTGATCAAGCTTGTCTTGCTCGAAAATCAATCTACGTCGGTCGGGTCGATTCACAATTTTTAAAGATTTTTCCACAGTCACAGTCAGCCAGCCAGGGCAGTCGTTCACCGCAATTTAACAACACACACATAATTTTATTGCGATTGTTCTTCTTCTTCTTCTTCTTCTTCTTTCTGCCTTTCCACGGCTTGAAATTGGACTTTTGATTTCAATTCAAATTTACAAAATAAAAATTACAACAATTCTTCTTCTTTTTTTCATGCAAATTTTTTTGCTGATTTGACCGGTAGGAGGAGGAGGATTGTTTTCAAATTTGAAAGAAAAACAAAACAATTCGACGTGTAACTTTTCCGCCACTTTGCCAACGTGCCCGCCATTTTGTTTTTTTGCTGACGATAAAAATCCACTTATTTTATTCAATTGAATCTAACTTTATTATTATTATTATTATTCTATTTTATTTATTGAATTTTTTACATTAAAAAAAGATATTTATGTATATTCTTCTTATTCTTTCTTTGTAGGTCTGTCACAGATCCACGTTCTGGAAAAAGGGTAGCGTTGAAGCGTATGCCGAATGTTTTTTTAAATTTAGCCTCATGCAAGCGCGTTTTTCGAGAAATTCGAATGCTTTCCTCTTTCAAAAATGACAACGTAAGTGTTCAACTCAATTCTAATAACGATACGCTATTATCAATTTTTCAAATTTGTAAATTTCTTTTTTCATTTCTTTATTAAATTGCTCTCTTGATGACGGAATATATATATATATATATATATATGCATACTTTCAAGTTTCAAAAGCAGTTGTATGAAATTAATTGTTTTGGAAAAATTTTCCTTTTCACGCTTTACAAAGTAATTAACATGTAATAAAAGCAGAGCAGCACTTTTGAAAATTGTCCGTTCTAGAACAAGCATCGCAAGCTGACACACACCCCCAAAAGAGTGAGAGTGAGAGAGAAAGAGCTTTGAGCTATTTTCAATTTATCAATATAAGAGAGAATTTGCTTCGGCATTTGTTTGATACTTTCATCCACGTTTTTATTGCTTAACTTTGCAAAGAATGTTTCTACTTTTTTTCCCCAATTTTTCATGCATGAACTGTGCAAAGCAATAGAAATCCAACAAATGGTGAATGAAACTTTTCTAAAAGCAATTCAAAAAACCCAACTTTTCAACAGCATGTTTCTTTTCTTTTCAGTTGCTAAAAATGTAACTTTATGAATCAACAAAAAAACAAAATCAATCATATCTGTATTTGCATATACTTTGAATTTGAATTTGAAACTTTTTTTCAAATAATTGTGCTTGGCAAATAGGCAATCAGGCATGGGACATTGACTAATTAAGCAACGCTGAATGTTGAGAATCGTTCTATCCTCACATTGTTTGTATATCCATCCATCTTTGTCGTCACAAAGTGAACAATAGAACAGGAAGAGGAACATCTTGAAGTAGGAAGAAAGAAATGAAGGAGTGGAAAATTTTCAAAATTGCTTTGTAAATTTTTAAACATTGATTTGCTGCATTTTTCTCTTTTTTAAAATTTCAATCCAGCAGACTTTCAATGATATTTATTATTTTTCTTTCTCTTCCTTGCAATTTAATTGGAATATGTTGCATTTTTGAGAGCAATGATTTTACCATTTGCAACTTAAAATTTAATCTCTTTCTTCCTCTGCACGATACCAACTGTTCAGTGGGGACCTGCCCCTAACGGGTGCTAGTTTTGAAGGAAATATCAGCCGGAAGTGATCCACTTCCGTCATTTTATTTCTATCGGCTTCTTTTGAACCAGTATTTCTACGTTTTTCCAGATGTGCTTTGACCAACTGGTACTTGGGTCAGGGCCACATGTGTGTATGCGTGTGTCCATACATACACGTATAAACACACACATATATATATATATATATATACATACCATTTTGAAATACAAAATTTTTTTAATGGTATAGTTTTTTACGGTACGACGGTTAGATTTTTTAATTTGAATAAATAAACGAATCAAATTTATTATTTATTGTGCTCAATTATGAAAACAAATATATACATATTATTATTTATGATGGCTGAAACATGTCTCTTTTGTAACCTGAAATTTTCTTATTTCATACCGTAATTCCTTTTAACAGCATTTATTTTAAAAAAAACCATTGATCAAATAATTAATTATTGAAGAGTAACAAAATTTGTACAAATTTGTGAAGTGTACAAATAATTTAATTTGCTTTTATTGTAAAATTTTATTTTAAAATTATTATTTTCAGGTATTATCATGCTTGGACATTCTGCATCCACCAAACGCTCGCATGTTTGTCGAAATGTAAGTATATATATATATATAAACTGCGTTTATAATTGCGTTATGTTGAAAACTCACATTTTTGGATTAACTAAATTTTTCTTTTCGTTGAGAGGTAATCTGACTTGTATTGATTTTCATTTCAAACGTAAACTTCTACTTCATCTCAAATCATGGAATGTTGAAGCAATTTATTTAAGCTGTCACTTGTGTGCGTATTGCCATTGACCAACCGACGATCGTTTTATTTTCAAACATATTATATTTATTGATCGCATTGTTTTTGTGTACAGCAACAGCAGCAGCTTGATTTTGCATGCAAAAAAAAAGAAAGAGAAAATTGAGGAAGAAGATTGAATAATTTATTAATGTAAAAAAAACAAAAAAGTCAATTAATTGTTTTATTTTGTTGTTAGTTAGATTTGTAGGATATTTTTGTCAGACAGGGAAAGGAAAGATGGAATTTTGCTTTTTTTGCTGAAAAAATTGTAAAATATAAATAGATAGATATGGAAATAATTTTGTTCGATTCAGGAAAATGAATGCGAGATTTGGAAATCAGTTTTTCAATTTTGTCTGCTTTATTTTGACCTTCTGTTCACGAGCTGGATGTGTATATCTCAGCAGGATGTATGGTGATGAGAATCACAATCGTTCGATGCTTTTGATCCAGGTCGTGTCTGTCGATCGATTGCTCTCCACAGCTGTTGTCCGATATGCCCGCAGCTGTGCATTTGATAATCTGATCAACGATAGATAGTTTTTCTCTTTTGGTATTTTTCCCTTTCACCATTATATATATATATATATATATGTGTGTGTGTATAGCTTTTCATCAAGTGATCAAAGCAAGCTTTCAACATTTCTCTCTGCGTCTTGATTGCTTTGTCATCTGGCTTGATGTATTATTACTTTTTTTATGATTATTATAAAAATAACCCACATTGATTTGATTTTTCTAACATCGGGTACTCAACGTTATATAGAGAAGCAAGCAGCTGGGCATTTTAGAAATTTATTCATTTATTTGCGGAATGCTTTTACTGATTTTCTCTATTCTCAATGTGTCATTCTAAGAAGCAGTATTCTTTTCTGTTTTGCAGATCAAAAAATATTTCAATATGTGCAAATTATTCACCATGACAGATTTGCAATATGCGCAAGCTTGCATTGCTGGATTGGAATCTACTGAAAAATAATTGCAATAATTGCAGAAAATGAATATAAGCACTAGAGAGAGAAAGATGAGAATAATTATATTTTAAAATATGCAAACAATTTATTAATAACTGATTAGAATTTCTCTTTTTTTTTTCAATTTTTGCTTCAAATTTGAGTGTTTTTTTCTTTTCTTTACTTTAAAAAAAATTTTTTTTTAGTTATGTACTCACTGAGCTCATGCAAAGTGATTTGCACAAAATTATTGTCTCACCTCAACCGTTGACAACTGACCATGTGAAAGTGTTTGTTTATCAGATTTTGAGAGGTAAAAAGAGTTGATAATAATAATAATAATAAAAGGGATATATTTTTTCAGGCTTATTGTATTTACATTCGGCAAGAATTCTTCATCGTGATATCAAGCCGGGTAATTTGCTAGTCAATAGCAACTGCCTGTTGAAGGTGAATCTGGGAAAAAATATTTCAAAAAAAAATATTTTTTTTTAAATTCAAAAGCATTAGATATGTGATTTTGGACTGGCTCGTGTCTGGGATCCGTCAGAGCAAGCTACATTGACGCATGAGGTGGTTACGCAGTATTACAGAGCGCCAGAGCTGTTGATGGGCGCCAGAAATTATACGGCTGCCGTTGATGTGTGGTCTGTTGGGTGCATTTTTGCTGAACTACTTGGTCGAAGAATATTGTTTCAAGCTCAGGGTCCAGTTGAACAGGTAGAAAGTAGAATTTTAAATTAAATTATTTTATTTTACAATTGTTGTAGCTCAACTTAATCATCGACTTACTTGGCACGCCTTCAGTAGCAGAAATGCGATACGCATGCGAAGGTGCAAGGAATCACGTTCTCAAATCGCCATTCCGACCACCGAAATATTTTAAACTGTATTCTCTCAGTCAACAAGCTACCCAAGAAGCGGTCGGCTTGCTCACGCAGATGCTTTGCTTTGATCCAGTAAAAAATTGTGTTTCTTTTTGTAAAAAAATGCATGAATGCATAACAGGATGAAGAAGCAATTTTGCATTTAGGATAAACGCATAACTGTCGGTGATGCGCTTGCTCATCCGTATTTGGAGGAAGGTCGACTTCGGTTCCATTCCTGCATGTGCTCTTGTTGTCGTACCACATCCAACGGAACCCGTGTTTATGCACAAAATCCGGAGCCGGTTCACAGTGAACCGTTCGACGTGAAATGGGAAAAAGAATTGTCACGTTTGTCCATGTTCGAGCTCAGAGATCGAATATACAAATTCATCATTGAACGTGCTCCTCCGTATCACATTCCTCTGTGCATCAATCCGGACTCGAACGCATTCAAAAGCTTTATCACGTGAGTGCAATTTTTGCACGATTAAAGCACTACGGCATGGCATTACATGTATATATATATATATATATATATTAATTTCTTTTGTTAATTTTGTATTTTTTGTGCACCATTTGTTTATAAAGAACCAAACAAAAGAACATATTTTTCCCTTTTCATATTTTTCCTCCTTTCCTCTTGCATATTATCATGCGTATGTTGTTTTGTGAATGCAAATCTTTGTTAAACTTTTATTTTTATTATTTTCAATGGCTGAACTTATTCCATTTTTCACTCTGAGCACTTTATCAGCCATCATCAATGGTGTAAGTAGCTAGTTATAGCCTGCTTTTACTTTTTATTACTTTTTTGTTAATGCTTGTTATACGATTCTACTACTACCTTTTTATTGCATTGTTGCGTTATCTAAAAAATTATGCTGCTTGTTGCTTAATTTTATGGAATGTATTACGTTTTTTTTTGAATATTAAATAATTGTTAAGATGAAAATAAATAATTTATTATTATTATTATATATAATATATAATATATTGTATATTATTGTAAGAGAATGCATTTTTGAAATGAAAGCATGAGTAGGTTCAAAAAAAGAAATTAATTTTAATTTCCATTGTCACAGAATTTGTTTTTTTTTGTTGTAGTTCTTCGGTTGCGCAAGCGTCGGAACTGCCTCCTTCGCCGCACGCATGGGAATAATTAAAATTGGAATAAGTCGAACCAAATTTTTCCATGTACATATACATTACATACACATACTCTTCTTCATCACTGCGTGTGTCACAATTGTGGTTGATGTTTTGTTGTTCTGCTAATTTTCTTTTGAGCTAAATTCAGCAACAACAAAAATTCCGATGAAACGATTGAACAATTTATATAAAAAGGCACACACTTTATCGGCGTCTACCTTCATGCACATCTACATATGCAACGTTGCCAATTTTGTTGGGGCTTCTGTAGTTGATATTATTATTGTTAATAATCTCTCTTCTAGAGCAGCTGTAATTATTTGTTAAGCTCTGTGTTGCTATTCTTCTTCTTCTTTTATCACCATATCTACCAACTGTTGCTGTTGCTTTTTCTGTATATTTTTTCTTTCTCATGACCTCTGTTGCATTGGTTGTGGGAATTTTGGAAAGTTAGCTAGGAAAATTGCATCATGCGATTGTTTTTTTTTGTTCACTATTTGTTTTGTTATTTTGTGTTATTTCTTTTCCTTCCCTCACACTGGTCATCTATCAAGCTGAATACCTGCCTTGTAGGAAGAAGGATAGGCGAAAAGAAAAATGTTAGGAATATTTAAATTGCATTGCCAAAATGCATTTATTTTCTTCTTCTTCTTCTTCTTATTATTATTATTATTATTATTATTATATTTCTGTTTGTTGTTGCTTGAATTTTTTTTTCTACGGCTGCCATTGGATGAACACACTTACGTTTGATCGTATGTCGTCATCATCATTATGCACAGCTGTTCTCATCTGTACATTGTATACAGAAGAAATATCTCATCATTTCCTCATATATCCTCCTAATTAGGTATCACAGATCGCTCATTTGAAAAAAACACAAAAACAGAACTCCAGCTACTCACTGCCAGCTGTTTGAATGAACGATAGGATATAGAAGGGTGAAAGTACTGATCGTGTTGTGGAATGAATGTTTTGGAACTAATGTAGCTTGTTGTTGTTGTTGGATTGTTTGTGATGATGGTTATTTTTTGCAATTGCGCATTTGGATTTGGCTGCTTGTGAAAGCATGTAACAGTCGTACGTTATTCCTATTATTCGTATTCTTATTCTTCTTTTGCTTATTATTATAATTGACTTTTGCAAGCTGAACAAATTTTCACTGCACGACAGCTAGAGAAGAAGGTACTTTAGAACTCTGGATACCGGCGATTTTTTTTCTTTTCTATTCCATCTCCTCCGGTATTGCTGTGAAGATTGAAAGTTATGCTAATTTTGCTGCCTGAGTTTTGGAACGTCAGACGTTGATCGGCAGGGATACACATGCAAGCATCTTTATGATGAAGTTCAAAAAAAGAGTATTATTATTATTATTATTATGGGTCCGGCGCCGTCTGAAGTTTTCAAACTTTTGCTGCTCATGTTTTAATACATTTCCTTCTCTACTCTGCTACTCATCAAGCATCTCCCTAATTCGAATGTCGACGAACTTTGTTGTCGTCATTTGAGATTTTTTTTTAATTTTTATTTCATCTTCGATGCCTGCCTTTTTTTTGAATTGAATTTCATTTGGTTATTTTAATAAGCGACCGAAGAAGATGAAGAAGAAGAAGAAGAAGAAGAAGCAAGGATTGATTATATAAGATTCTTGCTGCTTGCTTCTCTCTCTCTCTCTCTCTCTTTCTCTCTCTCTCTTCTCAGTCGTGAAATTTTTGCTTTTTCCATTTGCTTGTTGTTCTGCTCGCCTGTTCACTGTCGTTAATTCTCACGATGAGCAGAACAAAAAGCAAAATTCCACATGCTTGTCCAAATGCTACTCAGGCCTTTTCCAATGAACTCCTCTCCCGTGGTAATTCCCATTTTTTTTTCAAAATTATGCTTATTGTTTGTTTTTTATTCATTTATTATATTTTGATTTTTTGTTTTCCACCACAAGTGGAACGACAACTGACTGGTGGCCATGTGTTTCTTGTATCCCATCGATTTGATCAATTTTTTAACTTATTACTTCCTCTTGCCACCGGTTAGATGACTGCTAGTGTGATCTTTCAGACAAATATTCCATCCTGAATCGAACAATGCAAATTTCTCCATTTATTGGAAAGCGGTTTTGTAAAAAAATAATTATCGATGATGAAAAATAAAAAAACCATCACACGAGTTTGTTGCAAAATTTTAAAAAATACTTGGACTAAAATTATTACTTTTACTTGGATATTAATAATGCATTTTTCCATTCAGAAGTGAGAGTCTCTGTAGCAAACTGTATTACTATTTTTATTTTGTGAACAAACAACGCAAGTGAGATCAAATTACCCACCACTGCAACTGATTACCAGTAAAGGTCATTTTATTTCACTTATTGTACTTTTATAGCTTTCGTTAACTCTCTCTCTCTCTCTCTCTCTCTCTCTCCTTACGTCTTTTCTCATGTAGAACTTCTTGATAACAACATATTATTTCAAGAACATCCCGTCTTCCTTTGGAACTTTGCTCATCAGCAGCATTCTATTCTATAAACTTATCCATAATATGTGTAAAGTTGTTGTTGAGGAATTCTGTTGTTTAAGTTCTCAAAGGTATGATCTCCTCTTTTGAATTATTATTGATTTGGTTTATTTTTAAGTACATAACTCTGTTGTTTCAGGTCATCATTGCAAAGACCATCGTTTCGAGGAAATGAACACAGCACAGCAAAAATATATGATCGAATATATGAAATCTAATAGAATCCATATCAGTTATCATAAATGACTGAGAGAGAGAGAGAGACAGAGAGAGAATGTGTGCAATAACTCAAGCAGTATAATATAATAAAATCGTTTCAGTGCTGTTAATAGAACTTAGCTAAATTTTTCTCTTAAAACGTAAAGTCAATAATACTGACTCGAATCTGCATTAAAATCATCAGCTTCAGAAACGAAAATGCATTATTGCACTCGTATGGCATTTAGATTGTCGTGCTAGATGGCATGTTCGTTTCCATCTTAAGCGATACATTTTTCAACAGTTCACGTTGGCAGAGGATCACGCGCACAGCCGTATCCCGCCGCTCTTCTTATGAGCAATTTTATTATATCAGCTTTTTTCTCATCAAAGTGATTGGCAATTGAGATTAAAATTGTTTATACTTGCTATTTAAATATTTATTATTAACAATTACTTTTATAAAATTTGTGTTATTTTTTTATTGTTCAACATATTGCTTCTACCATTTATTATTAATTGAACAAAATATTTATTACCAATTAATGGTAAAATTACTGCATGTAATTATTTTTTTGCAAATATTGCTATATCAGTATTATTTATATTGTTTCTCAAAAAATCTTTCTCATATACTTTATTTTGTAATTATTCAGCAATTATGGTTACTTTTCTTTATGCAAGCAAAGTTCGCTTAACGCTCTTGGTCCGTTCCTGAGAAAAGAACGTTAAGCAAAGCATCAATGTGCGGGGCCGTTATAGCATGTGTTTATAGTACATTGGTTTTAACAAAAATCAGAATATATAAAGCAAAATTTATTTGAACTATTTATTTAATGTATTTACATACTTTATTGCTCAAATTAATCAGTAGACCAACTTTTGACTCCTCAAAGTTCGGTTTTTTGGTAATAAAACAATCAAGCGTTAACTCTCTCTCCTTACGTCTTTTCTCATGTAGAACTTCTTGATAACAACATATCATTTCAAGAACATCCCGTCTTCCTTTGGAACTTTGTTCATCAGCAGCATTCTGTTCTATGACTTATTATTATCTCAACTTATTATTGAACATTGCTGAATTGCAATTGAACACTTTTCAAAACGATCAACCAGTGCCAACATTTGTTTAAAGTAAATTTTTAAACAAATATAAAAATTAATTCGAAATAGAAAGCAATTTAAAATATTTAAAAGTTTAAAGTTACACATGAGAGATTTAACTTTTCTTAGTTCATTTTGCTGGAATCAAGTTAGCAGTGTAGTTGTTCTGAGAAAATGTCGAATGCAGAAGATAGTAACAAAGCATTAGAACAAATTTCTCTTCCTTTTCAAGAAATAAAAGTTTGGCCGTCGTATGCACAATGGCGTCATATTCAGTTTGCACTCACAAACCCAACTAGCGTTACCATCGGATTTCATTTGAGAACCACCAGACCGTCCGCTATTTCTGTCTATCCAACGTACGGCTTCATTGAAAGGAATAATTTTGCAATGGTGGAAATTCGCTTTCCAAAAGTCGAGCACAGTTGCAGAATGCGGACAGATCGTTTGACAGTACTCTTAGCTGTGAAACCAGATTGTGTATCAAGAGCTGAACCAGAACTTCTGTGGGATGAAAAGAATTTTATGATGGAAATATACGCCAGAAAATGCATCACTATAAACTACAAAAGGCCGTTCGAAAATGAGACGATCAAAAAAAGTAGAAGAAGTTCAACGAAAAGAAAATCAGAAACTGACCAACAAATTAATGAGCAAAAGAAACAGTCTTGCCGAAATGTAGAATCAGAAGCTGTAGCAAAAGTGAATAAAACAGTTCAGTCAGATGATAATGACGAAGCTGAGGAAGAAGAATCCAACGAAGATTTCACTGACAAGGACAAGAGTGAAGCAAAACAGGATAGACAATAATGGACGCTTAAATTCTTTTCTTCCAATATCTACTTATCCTTTGTAAAATAGTTTTCACTTTTTAACAAAATTTATTAAATTGACGTTAATCTGCATATATTTTAATAAAATTGTTGATAATAAAGTATGCAAAAAGGGTTTGATGTATGTAACTTTGCAATGTTTTTCTGCCACTACACTATAGTTAAATCATTGAATACTGTGACCGTGTATGAAGTGTTCACAACATTCAAATTTGAAGTTAAATTTGGTATACATTAAATAAGTGCTTTTTTTATTTCTGCTTTTCTGTTCAACAAAAAAACCTGCTCACTGTAACGTTGCAGTATAGATATCTTTATTGATTGAGTATCAGGATGGGAAGAACACAAAGAAAACAATAACATTTACTGAATATATTCATACAACAGTATTAGGGATTCAAGTACAATAATGTAGATTAAGGTAATGGGCTAAACAAATATGTCACAATGTCATTCCATGAACATATCCCGTCTTATTTTGGAACTTGTTTGAAATTCATCAACAGGACCCGGTTCCATGATTTGTGTAATGTTGGTGATGCTGCTCTTGAGCAATTTTGCTGTAACAGTTTTCAAAGTTGTATCCCCTTTTGAATTAACGTCTGTTGGTTTATTATCTGTGCACAGCTCGGTCAGTTGTTTCAAATCATCATTGCTAAGGTCTTTGTTGTGCGATAATGAATACAACACAGCAAAAATATATGATCGAATACTGTAACCACTTATCATAAATGATGAATAGAATGTATGAAATAGCTCAAGCAACATGATACAGTCGAATTGATTTTGAACATTTGCAAATTTCAAAACCGCCAAAAAGATTAATCCTATTTTTACACTACTGTGTGTATGTATGCTGTGGATCTGCAGGTTCTGTGCAAGATTGTCCCTGTTTATGATGTTCCACACCATAACAGTTAACCAAATTGGGAGGCTGAACAACCGCTACTAATGCTAACATGAAAAATAAAAGCATTGGGATGAACAGAAAGCAGCCGCTACGAATGGAAAGTTGGTTTACGGCAGCACTGGTCCTGTAATTCCAGACGCTTGCTCCAGACTGGTCAACTAGTCCAGACATGTCTAGACATGTCCACATGTCGCTTTCATTCTAGCACAGTCCAAAACTGCTTGAGAATAACGCAAGATTTGAGTATATATGCAATGCATGAAGCTATTACAGTCGTCACAATGTTTTTTTAAAAAAAAGATCGGCCCGACAGTCCATCCACTTCTGATAATGATTTTGCCTTTTATACACTCAATCAAACAAATAAAAAAATAAATACGGAACAAATATTTAACATGAAAATAACACTAGACGGACCGTGATTTTCCTTTCAGCTTTCAAGCAACTGCGTAGAATTATAATGAATCGGCGGGAGGTGTGAATAGAAGCCGCATATATTCGCGGAAATTCGACATTTGCGTTTCCGCCAGAACGCACATACCGCAAATGTTGATGGCCGACTGTATAATAAAATTGCTTAGCTAAATTTCTCAGCTTTGAGGAATAATGAGTCACAGGACTTGCCAAAAAAACAGCGCTATGGCAAAGCAGCGTTAAGCGTGGTATTGTTGCATATTATATTGCATAATTCACATACATGCACGCATGTTTAAGATGTTTATTCGTTGATTGTTGCTTTCGATAAATAATTTTTTATAAATTATGCACTTGTAATAATTGCTATGAATCACCGTGGTAAAAATAAATTTATTGATGCATTAAGTAATTGAAGTTGCATTGAATTTAGCTAAATTATTTGAACGGGACAATAATGATTATTATTATCATCATTATTTACTTAACTGACTGTGAAAAGTTCAACGGCAATTTATTTCTTAGAGTGGCGGCAGTCCAATAAAACTATTTTTTACAATACAAAATCCCTCGCAATGCAATAGTGTTTTTATATTTTTAAACACATAAATGCAATGCATCTTAATTTTTTGTTTTCATTTCATTTATTAATTTGATAGAATTTATTGAAAAGTACATTCATTCACATTCAATTAATTGGTAACAAAAGTTGACAAATAAATGGTTAGAACAATTTTATTCGACACATTAGTCCGTCAATGATAATAATAGTGATGACGATGGTAATAATATGAATAAGGATGATGATAATAGTAATAAGAATAATAATGATGAGGTGTATATGTTGCACAACCCCTACACCTTGAAAACCCACAATATATGTCCAACAAAGGAATGAAGAATATTTCACACATTAAGCGAAAAATGTTGAACTTGAAACTACATTCAGACTAGAAGAACCATAAATTGTAAAAAAATTGTACAGAAAGCGCGCATTAAGAAGAGCAACTTCCCGCCAATTAACGTCGCGTTTTCAACAACTGTAGTTTGATCAGTGACTGTTTGATCGTCAACAAACCAAACGTAACATGCTTCGTAAAAAAAGTCAAAAGATTTTGCATTCACCAATCTTCATATAATACTGAGAAAAACATTTTTGAATTTTGAAATCATACCGGCTAACCACGAACAAATGTTACTCACATTAATACCACAGCATTAATAATAAAAATACAAATCAAGTTAATGTTCTTTTTTTCACTAGTTCTTCTGTTGTCATTAGTATCTTTGAACTTCAGAACCAACCATCTGAAGTATCAAATAAATACCAACTATTATATTCCATTGTGAAGATATATATATATATATATATATATATATATATATATGTATGTATGTATTATTAATGCTTTACAAACAAGTTAAAACCGACTAAAGTGAGGGCAAACGATGTTCGTGCAGACAATAACGTAAACAAGCAAGCCACACACACTCAGACACACAGACAGATAGACATACAAATACAGACACAGACACTTACAACACACATACAAAAGTGGAAAGTGCTACAAACAATATTGCATATTATAAATGGTTACATGAATAAATGATGATAGGAAACACCGACAAATTTCACTCTACTGTAAACATGAAACCAAATTATTTATATTCTGGGGCAATAGGAGTCGGTGGAGGTGTAACAACACTTCCAGGCGGTTGCTTCAAATCTGCTTTGTTCGGGTCATATTCGCAACCTGCGCAAGTGACCATTTTGTGGTAGCCATTCCCACCAGATTTTCCTTGAAAAAAAAGCCATTTTTATAATTTTGTTAAAAGATCAAAAAAAATCTCACCAGTGTATCGGTAGCCATTTCTCGGTGGAGTTGTGTTGCTGAATCGTGGACTTCCTGAGCTAATTACATTGCCGTGATTAGTATAGGTAGTCTGTTTTCGCGGACTGCCGTAACGAGCATTTCGGCCCTACACGGCAAAAATAAGCATAGCTTCAAACAACGAAAAACCCACAAAAATGAAAAAAACCACAACCAAAACAACATTGGTATACATATATATATATATAGATAGATAGATATACCCGTTGTGTGTGAGAAAAAATAATACAGAAATAGATTAGTAAAAAATATAAGTAATAAGTAGCAAAAGTAACAGTTTTAGTATGCTTACTGCTTCAATTGTTTTGCCATGCAAATTTGAAATGATTCCTTCTAAGGAATTTTTAATAGCAGGTGAACACGGCAATGACAAACAGTTTCGCGGAATCAGCGAACGCAGTTCCGCAAAATCAACTGCATTATCTTGCCAATCTTCACAACAGCTATTTTCTGGAATACATTCTGCACTGTCGTTTACAGTGCAACAATTATTTTCTGTTGTGTTGACTGTACATTGGTCGCATTGCTGTTCCATAGGAATCAACACTCCAATTACAGTAGGAGCAATTTGTTTTTGCATAATCTAGACGAAAGCAATTTTGACAGGTCCAAATCATGCAAAATTATTAGCATAAATTAGTTAGCAGGCGTGCATTGAAATTAGTAGTAGAAAAATTAAGAATAATAATAGTCTGTCTACAAGAGAACGTCACTTGCTTCATTGTAAGATTCGTAGTTGTTGTTACTGTTTTGGTAAACATCTGCAAATTCTTGATGAACGTAAGCATTAGCAGGAATCGTTGCTGGATAAGACGGGATCTCTTGTACAACATTCTGGTAAGCAACTGAATTTGGGTAAATATAATGCGTCAAAGGCGGAGCTACGGCCTGAAAAACAGTTTCACTTGAAAATTGAGTTTACATTTTTTTTTCAAATTCAAATTCTACCGGAGCAGCGAAACGATACTGCGCTTGCGGATTGATCTGTGCCCCTAAAGTTAAATTCCCAATACTTGCTGGGAGGGTATTAACAACGTTGTTCAGCGGAACCATATTCGGTTGCAACTGCAAGGGCGCAGGAGTTTTCTGCAAAAGAATAATAACTTGAAATATTACAATAAAAAAAGGTTTTTTTCCTAAAAATTACTTTTGATGGAGAGCCTTGATTGGAATTACTCTGCTGAACTTGCTGCGCAACGCAATGCTGTGTCTATCAAATTAGTATAATTTTCACAAAACGTTCATTAAGTATGGATATTGGACGTTTATGTTCAACGTTTATGTTCAAATGATTAAAAATAATATTTATTTTCATTTTAATTCATTCCATAAAACTTAATCAGATCGTTACAATAGAAGGAATGTTTTAAATTTTCAAAACAAATTACAACACCTTGATTAATTTTCAATTTTGAAACGTTTTTATTTAAACAAAAGCAAAAGTAAAGTGAATTTTAATATTTTCGCAGTTCAGTTGCAAGCAAACTTGCTTATGGTATAGATTATTTGGTGTAAAGTGTTAAATCAGCAATTAAAAAAACTTAAATTCAATGCTACCTGTTGTTGATTTGCCGCGTGTGGGCTAGCAATGGTAATTTGTGTGGCATTCGAAGTTTGGTTATTAGCTGCTCCGATCGGCACCGACGGGTAAAGCATCGGCTGCAAACCGTGCGGAAAAACAAACGGATACTGAACAGAATGCTAAATTTGAAAAAGTGATAAATGAAAATTACGATAAATAAGTTGCATGTACTTACTTGAATAGGCTGAGCCACAGCATAAGCATCGGGACTAGCTAGCAAAGTTATGCCATTCTGCAATGCGTATGGCATACCGTAGCTGCACAACACAGCGCCTTGTGGAACAATATCTGAATCAGAAGTTGCATAATTGAAAATGCGTCATGGTTGCTTATCCAACAAAATTACCATAAGTTTTAAACTGGTTTGACGATTTACGCACAGCAGCACCGATGTTCAAATGTCGACCTTTGAATTCAAATGGTTCGGCTTTCTATATAATAAAAAGCCAAAAAATAAAATAAAAAACAGCAATAAATTGTTTAATATATTTTTTGCAACCTCAATCAGTGTTTTTGCTTCTTCGTCAGTTTCAAACGTAACAAATCCATATCTAAATATAAAAGAATAAGAAATAAATGTTTAAAGCGTATTTCGATAACGAACCCCTTTGAGATTCCAGTTTGATCTCGAATAATTTTAACATCTTTTACAGTACCGCATTTATCAAAAAACGCTCGCAGATCGTGTTCCACAGTCTGAAGTGAAATATTGTTGAGTGAATATTAAAAAAAAAATAAATTTAAAAACTTGCAAACATACGGCAGGAGGAAAACCACCGACAAAAATGCGATTAGGAATAAGAGTGCCAACTCTAGGAGTGGAGACGGTTGTTACCGCCGGAGAATGACTGGATGTGTCTCGTCCAGAATCAGGTGAATTCGGTGCAAAGCTGCTCATTTTACTGCAAATTGAACAAAATTTCACAAATCAATTGAATAAACGATGAAATAATTTGTTAATTTTAATAAATAAAATACCGAAATGTTTTTAAAATTCAATAAAATTACCTTTAAATGCAGGTAAAACAGTTGTTTTTCGTGATAAGATTCTAAAAAAGAAAATTCACAGAATGTAGTGCATATAATGGTAAGCAAGTACTAAAATGAAAATCAAAAAGACTAGCAGTAACAGTAATAGGTTAAATTTGAGCTGCATAAGCGAAGATGATTTTGATAAGAAAATTATTTGATATTGAGAAAAAGATAAGATTTTACATGAATTGTTGATCTTTTCATCAAAACGGCAAGAAGTCATCGCCAGCATATTGCTAGACAACAATTATTGATTAATTGTAAATAATTTTTTTTAAAAAAAAAGAAGTGGACTGGTAAAAGTGAAATTTGTTTCAGAGCAAAATTCAGCATAATTGAGTTAAAATTTTCCCATATTTGTGTAAACAAGAAACAAGAAGATGTAATAAATTTGCATACGATGAGAAGATTTGAAGAAGAGAAAAATTTGAATAAATTCGAGAAAAAAAGTGTTAAAAAGAAAAAGACATGATGTTTAAGAATTGTTTAGCTTATTGTCTGCTAGTTGATCGCTGATGAATAATAATAATAATAATAATAATAATAACAAAATTCAAACTTACAGTAAGTTGAAGATTATTGTTTTTTTTCAGTTGTTGTTTTTGAAATTAAAAGTTTGTATGCGGTTGGAAAATTAGCTGAAAAGCAAAAAATCCAAGCAAGAAGAACAAGCGAAAAGCGACACAGCTTAACAGAAGAAGCAACGAACCAATGAATAAGAAGAAGTGGAAATGGCCGAACAGAAAGAACAGACAGAATCGAATAGCGAGCGAGCAGTGAGACAATAATCAACTCGCCTAGCAGCGCCGGTTGCCCAATCCAAACTGACCAATGGCAGCAATCGATGACGTGCTCGGCCATTGGAGGGTTGGCTATCGGCCGACGGCGTTGGAAAAATTTTTGCATATTTTAGCGTTTAGCCAAAGGCACGCAGACAGACAAACATCGTCACGGAGCAAAGTTGATTTTACGACCACGACCAGGAAACAATACGAGAAACTACACGGGAAAAAACCGGTTTTTTGCACATTTTATTTTGTACTTTTTTTTGTTTTTACTTTTCTTTCTTATTGTTTTTTGTTATGTCTGAAAATTGTTCAAACCATGCAGTCTGCAATTCAACAATCAACGTCTGGTTTACTGTACAATTTTGTTTTCTTTTTCTAATTTACTATTAATTTCAATAAAATTATCAACTTTTGAAAATTATCAACTCAAATTTGACAATTTAAATAAAACAAAACAATGATGAAATATTGAAATTAGCATTTCCTTTTTGACATTTGCTCAAATTTCAAAAGCTAACACCACAACATCAATTATCCTTCGTGAAAAGAAACATGCATATTTTAATGAATTGTGTTTTCGAAACACGCCAAACTCAACGACTGTTTGGATTTCTTTTTTTTTCATATTATTAAATATAAACATTTTATTTTTATATTCATACTAATTTAAAAAAAAACAAACAAACAAAAATAACATTCCTCTTTGAAAATAAAGCATAATGAATAAATAAGCTGACGTTGAACATTTCTATCCAAGTTCACGTTTCAATTCGCAACAATTCTTCATCCTTATTACTACTATGCTGAATGTTTATTCGCAACATAGTTTTGCTTGTTTTTCTTTTTCAATTCAGTTAATAATATTATTTGTTCATGAATTATGCATGATGACATCATCTTTCGCCAATTGTAATTTTATTTATACAAAGCTTTTTCATTAAAATTCAAACATTCATTCAATATTTCAATTTCAATATTGATTGATTAATATTCTTGCATAAATTTCATTCAAACTCATCGCAGCATGCGTGTTTCAAAGTTGATCATTTAAAATTTACAGTAGGCAAATAAAACTTGAACATTTGTAATACTTTTAAATTAATATTTTTTCCTGTTCTAAAAGAAATACTTTCTAATAAACTTTCATTTAAATAAATACAATTATACATGCATTTATTTATATAGAATTATGTCTGTCTTGAAAATTTTAAAACAATTTGAAAATTTTCTACATTTTCAAATTCTTTTTCAACTTATGTTGTTTAATATATTTAAGAACTTTTTCTTTTTTCATTAATATTGTTTAATAGTGTCGTAAATTAAAAAAGTAGTAGAATCATTTCAAAGATTGGAACGTCTCCGGATATCTCCAGGAGCATCCGAATGTGAAAAAGTTATAATAGCTTGTTGGCAGTTGTGAAAGTTGTCAGACCTAAGAAGTAGACTCAAGCCAGAAAAGTTGGCTTCAGAAACTGGAGAAAATCAGGAGAACAAAGCAGAGCTTACACCGTGCAAAAGGCGGAAATTTTAAAGAGGCAATCATCCATGAAATCATCACAACATGTTGTTGTCAAGTATGAAGCATATTTGAACATCATCAGTTGATTTGGTTGAATGCACAGCCACATGCTGTTGCATACGAAGTCGGTGGATAATTTTTTGATCTTGTATTTTAATGAAGCATGTTGCTTTTCGATGCTTAAGCTGTTATTGGTGTTGGTTATCATTTTCGAATAAAAAGCAAAGCAAAGCAATAATGCTGCCAACCAAAGGAACAATGCCTGAGATCACGTGAGGTGAATCACAACGACAGTTGCAAAATACTACTGAACAGTCATAATATTGAATTTTGCAACTTCAATGATACTTTTAAAATTTGCCCAAACAATTTAAATGTGATGTTGCTAATTTTGAAATTGAAAAATATTGCAAAACCTTTTTTAACATAACAATTTTCTCAAAATAGGATACATCGAATCACAGTTGACAAAATTGACAAATTGCTAATTTATTACATGTTGACTTATTCAAATTTGAATATATGAAATTGATTGGATAAAATCAAAATTTAATTGAAAAATTTTGTGAAATAGTTTTAAAAAATTTTCATTTTCTGTTCTTATTATATGTAATAAGGTTGAATGAATGAATGAATGAATATATTTTAATAATTTTAATAAAGTTAGCCAAACAAACAAAAAAAGCCATTTATAACATCAACAAAATTGGTTTTTATTATGAAAAGTTGTCAAATTTGCATCAGAACGTCAATTATATTTATTAAAAAAAACAATTACTGCAATTTGAATTTCATTTTTAATTCTTTTTATTTCTTTGTAAAATTATCATACCTCAATAAATAAATTGCAACAAGTATAATAAAATTTATATTTTTTGAATGTAAATATTGTAATATTGTACTTCATTGTTCATACTTTGTATAGTGTAACAGTGGTAATTTGAAATTGGAAATGAATTGATTTTCTTGATTTCAAGTTCAACCAGAACAGTACAATTTGTTTCTAGTAGACGAAGTACTTTTTATTAACAAACAACAACAATTGTATTAAGTTTAAAATTACATTTTCAAAATGTAAATTTAGTTTAAAAAATCAATTTTATTAAGAAATAAATTAAATTTTTAAAATCCAATGCAATGCTAATGAATGTAGCTTTTCTGTCAATGGGGATCAGTGAAAATAAAATAATTTTCACATGTAAAAGTGAAAAATAGTTGGGAAATTTACAATCGCATTCAACAAACAACGTTGATAATAAGATTGATAAATTTAGCAAAATTTATTACTTTTTTTTTCAATTCAAACATTCCTTTTTACTAAACTATTTTATATAGTTTGTTATAAATAGTTGAATAAAATTAATATATAAATTTTGTAATCATAACAAAATAATGAAAAGAAATTTTTGCAAAGCTTTGTCAATTTAACAAATTTCCACAAAGATTATTTAAGCATTTCCAAATAAATATAATTGTATCGTTTGATCCAAAATAAATAATATGTAAAAAAAAAGTTTTTTAAATCTTTTTATTTTTCAAATTGCCAAGAGGTCAATTTTCAACAAGATCTGCTGCTGACAAACGGCAGCTTTTTGAACAAGTTAAAATTGGATTTAAAAATTAGCAACATAAAAGTTCTTCTTCTCTTGACAATGATAATATAATCTGGATAATAAAACCACTGATGTTTAATTAATCAAAAAAAAAAAAAAGAAATTTCAATAAATAAAGCAGAATAAAAACATGTCAATAAGATTAAATTTGAGGATAATTTTGCAAGTGAAAAAGCAAAAACAGCGTTGTTGCTTGTGCACGATCAAGTCTATCAAGTGCAGCAATCAGTAAGCAGAGCTTTATACGATTACGACGTAAAGTGGACTTTAACGAGCTTCGAGCTAGGCACGCATGCTTGATTGATTTGCTTGCAAATCGACCGAGGCGAACTATTGGTCCGCCAGGTGGCGCTAATTGTCCTGCTGGTGTAGTTATAGATTGTAGTAATTTTGGCATTTCATTTTTAAGCCGGAACGTCGTGTGAGCTTGGAACTCGAATCCAGTTGGCCGGAAGAGAAAAGAGCAAAGAATTGTGCTGTGCGACGGCTATTTCCTCATATCTATATTCATTTGTTGTTCTGGTGCCAAGGTCAGCCGTTCAAAAATGCCAACAGCAGTTGGATTTGATTGGCGTTGCTGACTGGCAGCTGTCCGCTGGCAATACCTGCATTGTGAATTGTGAGCTGTTTTCACATATCCACCTGAGGCCTTGGTTAAGTTAAGCTACCAGCTAAGATATTATTAGCTAGATTGTTTATTGTTTTGTTTGTTTTTGCTGTTGGTATTTTTTCTACTCAATGTAATGATTGCTTATGCTTGTCTGTGGACGATGAATCTTGATCAACGGATGCTGCTGTTGGTGTTGTTGATGGTCTCGTTTCAAGCATGCTTTCCGTCGGATGTGGTCACGTCGGCACGTTGTCCAGCTTATTGTATCTGTGCCGACACGGTGATCGTGTGCACGTGTGCCGACGCGCCTTCCGACCACACCACGTTGGACTCGTTCCGAGGTATTGAATACATCGGCAAGATATTCATCCACAGTTGTGGAAAATTGGTGATCACTTCGGATACATTCGCCGGTCTGGCTGTGGGTCACGAGATCAGCATCACCAACGTCAGTTCGTTGACCGTCCAGTCGTACGCGTTCCGAGACATGACCAAATGTCCGGATCAGTTGACCGTCCGTGACAGTGGTTTGGAACTGTTGGCTGAGAATGCGTTCGCCGGCTTTCGTCAAGCCAAGCACGTCTGGTTCCGCAACGTCAGCATAGGACGGATCGAAACCGGCGCTTTCAGGCATCTCTCCGACGTGCAGTATTTGTATTTCCGTGAAGCGAGCATCGGCACGTTGGAGACCGGCGCGTTGGGCTGGCTGAGCAACGTGAGCAACGTGTTCATGCGTGGTCGACTGGCAGTCGGCTGGCTCGGTCCCGCCTTGTTGAGACGATCGACTTTTGGCAAGTTCATGCTCGAAGATGCAAAAATTGAAACAATGGACGCGTACGCTCTGGTCGCCAGTTCGAGTCGGTTCGACTCGATCGAGCTGTTCAATTGTCGAATCAGTCGTGTGAGTGCGGGAGGCGACGGCGCGCCGTTGGATCCCGCAGACGGCGGCGAGCGGGTGCACTTTTTCAACGTGGCCGTCGCCGGTCGTCTGTGTCTGGGGACGTTTTCGAACGTGCTCGAACTCAAGTTCGAACAGTGTCGATTCGACCGTCTGAGCGCGTCGACGATGCGCCTGCGCGACGTGCGTTCAGTCGCTTTGGTCCGCAGCAGCGTCGGCAAGATCGACGAACGCGCGTTCGACGCCGCCGAACGTGTTCGAAGTGTTCGTTTTGAACACGCGTTGATCGACCACATTTCCGGCGGCAGTTTTTCCTCGCTCGATCAAATCGACTATTTCTTGCTCTTATCCACGACTGTCCAGACAATGCACACTGAGGCGTTTCGAAATTGCTCGATTGGCAGCTTGATCGTCGACTCGAGCCGAGTCCAAAATTGGCAAAGTTCGTCGATTGAATCGACCACGCTCGATCAACTAAGGGTGGTCGACTCCAGACTGGGCACCGTTGCAGCCGGCGTGTTCCGTCGAACGCTAACGGCTAAGTTCACTTTCAAGCGCAACAACGTCACCGACGCCGACCCTGCTTGGCTCGCCGATCTGCACGCTGACCAAGTCAACGTGAGTCAGAATCGCTTTTCCAACCAAGTCCATTTTTCCAACTTCTCTTTCAACCAACTACACTTGACTGGAAATCAGTTTCGTTGCCAGTGCACGAGTTGGCTCGACCAGATGATCCGCCTGCAAGCCGCGTCCGAAACACCATCGCATTGCACTGTCCACTCTAACGGTTGTGCTGATCAACCACGTCGACCGGTGGTCAGTTTTGCCAACTTCAGCAAGCGACATTGCGTCGCGGTCAACGACCACAGCGACGGAACCGATAACACTGGTGGCGGTAATTTGATCCACTGGCAAGTTGGACCGCTTCGTTGCTCATCGGCCGTGCCATTGTGGACCGAATGCACATGCACTGCCACGCCCTCAGTTGGTGATTATCCGCCGACTCTGACGTTCAACACGTCCGTGGTGCGTGTGAGCAATTGCAAATTGTTGCATTTGGTCGACAATTTTGCCGGCCAAGCTCATTCCTTGATCTTGCACAACAGTACTCTGCTCGTTGCTGGTCAAGTGTTCAACTCGATGGACAAGTTGCTCAGTTTGACCATTGTGGATTGTTCATTGGAGATGAAACAGTCGCGGGTGTTTCGGACGAGAAATCCAATACTGCAAATGCGCTTGGAAAATGTGACCATCGAAACAGCAGATGCTGGAACGCAATGGCTGTCTCAGATCGACGTTGCACGTTTGATCGTCGACAAATCTCGACTCGGTCACTTGCGATCACTGACCATTGACGGTGCTCGAATTGGTCGTCTCACCATGAATCAAAACCATTTTCGCAGTTTTAACTTTGCCGCTTTGAAAGCTATTCAAATTGGCCAAGTGGACATTGTGGACAATGTGATCGACCACGTCGAAGGTGTACCATCGGTCGAAGAGGATGTTGAGAATGGAAAACGCCTCTGCTTTGCCAACAACACCGTGCCGTGTTCCCAGTATCAAAGTCTGCACCGAGCGATTGATTCCAACGCCAACAACGCATGCAAGTGGTCGAAAAACCGTTGCAAGCATTCATTGTCGAACCTGAGCAACGACGACTTCGAGCATCTTCAGTCGACCGGGGACGCTGCCCGATGCAAAGTTCTTCCACCGTTACTCTGGTTTCCTTTTGTTCTTCTACCTCAACTTGTACTCTCTCATTTTCATAATTTACTTTAATATTTATACTGATTTATTTATTCTTTAAGTTTCCTCTCTCTCTTTCTCTCAATTGTTGAGGTTGAATAAAATTCCGAGTTCGATTCTTCTGTTGAAATTACTTTCGACTCCATTCGAACCAAATTCATTCAGTTTGGGTTCATTTCCTCATGACAATTTTGCAATAAATCACTCTGAACGTTGTTTGCAAATTGGCATCAAATTTGCAAGCTGGCACGGCACATTCATCAACTAGCACTTTAATCTAGCCAGTTGAATAATTAATTTATTACTTATTTACATCTGAAAAATTTACTACCTTTTGACAGTTGTTTTGATCCCGAAAATGATGTTTATTCATTTCTGCTTTGAATTCAAATTATTCATTTATCGTCTGGTGAAAAATACACGATCAATTTCAATAGAAAACTGAAACTTATCATCAAATAAATCATCGTTCAGTATTGAAATAAACAAATAATTGAATAATTTGGTGTTGGTTTTGAAACATGAACAATTTAAATATCAAAGCAATATCAAACAAATATTATTGCATTGCATTTGTCAAATAGAGCTGATTATTATTGTTATAAAATTATTAAACTTGTTCTGTGTTTGCTTTCTCAAAATGACCACCATTGGTTAAAGAAGTAACACTGCTGCTCACTTTGCATAAATCAATCATCAAAAATCACTGAAATATTGAAATGAAAAAATATTTCTACCATTGTCAAGCATGCTAATTGATAATGCAGGTGTTTCATGCTTGTTGGCATTTAAAAAAATGCACTTGTGGCCACAACTGCAACAACAACACAACATTTGCTTGATGTTGTCCATAAAAGCTTATGCTTACTTCGTGTGTAGTGAATACACAGAGTTGGAGAGGAAAAATCGTTTTTCAACGAAATTGCAAAATTTTTGTTGCAGTTGGGGAATTAATTCAACGCTGAAATTGAAATGGAAATTTCTCAATCAAATTTATCCAATGGCAATTAAAATTGACCATCTTGTTTGACACTGTCCAATGGTATGCACAATTTTTTGATCACAGTACCAATTTCAGTTAATTCGTCCAAGGTTAATTGCTTTCTGCTCTATTGCAATCATTTACATATATTCTGATGAACTTACTTTCCCAACGACAAAAAAAATTATTTTTTTAATCTCAAATAAGATATTGCTTCTTTTTACAATTATTAACAATAATGATTATAATTTGTTTATTACAATTGTTGTTGATGATCAGCGTCTAGCGGTTGTGATTGCCTTCAACTAATAAGCAAGCTTCAGCTTGTCAGTTGTCAGTTTTATATTTTCAGTTAATCAGCGTGGGCGTTGAAGTGCTTCAATTCCGGAAGAAAGTGTCCGGCTGTGTCAGCTATTGTGTCGATAGAAGCTCATCCGACGTTGTTGTCCTTGCTGGGACAGCATTTTTCCATCCTATCAACGGAATTAGCAATTTCATTTTTAAGATTCTAGCATTTTTAGCAACAATAAACAAAATCAAAGAAATTAATAAAATTAATCCATCATACAGCAATTATTTTATGAATTTGCAAAAAATTTTTTTAGAAAATAATCTCTCAATAATCTGTATCATTGAAAACACTGAATAGATTATCTATGTTAATGGACACTTTTAAATTGCAATTACATTCATTTTATTGCTAAAGATAAAGTTTAAAGCAATTTCATATCATGAAATTGTAAATATTGATTCCAAATTTTATTCAATTAATTTGCCAATGAAACCTTTAAAAATGATTTATTAATGAAAACTAAATAAAATTGTTGAATACATATAATTTATGAATAATAAATGCGTTGAATGAATGAAAGCTGAACATGTTTTTGCTTAAAAATTGATTCAGAATTGTTTTATCATTAGCATTGTTCAAAATATTTCTAATACAATTAATTTTGTAAAACAGCAATTTATTTTTCTTTTTACGATAAATTTTATTTCTATTTCCTATTTTTTCTATTTAATTGATCAAAATACTTCAACCATTTCAACAGATGATGTAGAAAAGTGTTCAAATGAATATTAAGCAGTTGCATCAGACATTCAAATCTCTTCACATTTTCAACTTGGTATATCTATCGAAATTCCTGACGTTGTGAAGCCGTTGAGTTTGTTTATAAGAAAATTATTAAGTTCTCAAAATTATTGAGAAACACGTGCTCTTGAATGTCCTTAAGATGACAGTCTTACTTCAAGCATGCCAAGTCAGATTAAAGCATCAGCTACGAAGTAGCTGAAATCCAATGCTTGCACTTTGATAGAGATGAAATTGCATCTTCCATTAGCTTAGTTCACCTATCTCTCACGTGGTATATCAAAAGGCGTCGAACAACTGCTTATGAAAACAAAATAAGCAAACTATTTCAGTTTTGCAAGCATTTTTATCATTCAGCATTTTCACACTTTGTTCAGCAAAATTCAGCAATATTTCACTGCTTGTAAAACAAGCTATGACAATTTTGAAAGAAATAAATCAAGTATTCACAGTTCTTTATAAATTTAAATTATAAATCGTGCTATTTGTTGCTGATGATTTTTAGTCTCCTCTTTGTTAATGCTTTTTACTTTCGTTAATTCTGAAATAAAGTTCTTTTACGCTGTTTACAATCAATTACTTTAATACAGTTCATATAACTTTTATAAAGCATTATCATAATCAGTTATGTTAAGGCATTTTAAGCAGTTTTTTTCAAAATTCCAGTAATTCCAGTAAAAGAGTAAAGTTAAAGAATAAAGAATTAAAGTTAAGAAGTGAAGTGAAGTAAAGTTAAGAAGTGAAGTTAAGTAATTTATTCAGCTCATGGCTGCTGTCCTCGAAACATACATTATTATGTATTTGCTAAGATGTTCAGCGTTTTCTCATCAATACGCTGCACCTGTATTTTCTTCCAGTTGATGACTGATTGATTTTTTGAATAGTTATTAGCTTGTAATTACAGAAGTCCGTTGGATACATAACATTCCTCTTCTCCTAGCAATGACAAGCATATTCATTTAAATATTTGGCTAAAATTTTGTTCAGAATGATCAATCACTGATGCTTGGTTCAGATTCTGCCTTTTTTCTGCCATGTTCTTGTTTTCTTCACACATGCTGTACGTTTTTCTGAAGAATATTTTGTTTGTTCCATGTTCTGGTAATACTACTAGGCATAGATTTTTCAGAAGCGTTCTTGGTTTATGCTACATTAGCAATTCCGCTGTGCTGTAGCCGATTGCGTTATTTGGTGTCATATGTTGAGTTAATAAAAATCCTTGCACGTTTTCTTTTTATCATGCTTTTTAGTACTGGTTTCATCGTTTGCAAACCATGCGTTCAAATTTTCTGATTGAAGATGGGTAATAAATTTCAATTGCAATATTATTGGCAGTAAAATTCTGAAATTTGTTTGATGTATATGCTGTTGCGTCATCTGGCATTATCATTTTAGGCAGTCCATAAGTTGTAAATAGTTGTGATTTGATTTGATAATTACTGACATAGATGACATTGTCTGATGGGTTGGACTTCTGACTAATTCAAATATTATTCTACAACAAACGCATCTTTTCTTGGAATGGACCAATGAAATCCTAATGCATATGGGACCATAGTTATGTAACTTCCTTCCACGGATGAACCGCTGCTTGTGTTGGTGCAATTCTTCATTCTTGACATGATGCACATGTGTAAAACTTGCTCAATGTCATTATAAGTTCTGGACCATCATGCTTCTTGCTGATCACTTCACATACACACACACACACACACACACATACTGGATTTACTTGTTGCAGAATGTCTATAACTTGTTTCTCAGGACTGCTGTAACTGTCACTTGATTTCTATATATAAAACAATTTCCACATACTAATAATTCTGCCTTTTTGTTATAAAGCCCTATATCGTGGTTCCAGTTTTATTTCTGGTCAGTTTTACAATTTGCATGGAAGCACCTGCGATGGCACTTGAGTATTTCTGATCTATTTATCATGGTGTCTAGTGACATTTTTAATAGCAGAATTTCTATCTTCAGTCTTCTATTTTGAATTCTTTCACTGAAATCAGTAGTCCACTCAGTGTATGAACGTTAGCAGAATGCATTTCATTTTTGAAACAAAGTCATATTTATAAGAGTTCAACAGAAGGCTTCAACTTAGCATTCTAGATGCCATCTTTTGTGGAGCATAAAAAAAATTAACTCACGGTTACTCTCTCATTTTCTCTATCTTTGAGGCTCTAGTGATTATAAATTTGTTGTTCTATTCAGTACTTTCTTGCAAGTTACACTCTGTTATTTCCTTTTAATTGCTGGTATCCAGGTGTTTGATTCTGGGTTCTGTTTATCATCTTGTTATGACAGTTTTGCGTTAAAAAGTATTATACAGAGCAGTGCTATAGATTACATTTTTATTACTTTAGAATTTTAATTTACCAAGTGTGCTGCATAGCAATCACTGTAAGCACAGAAAATGCCACCAATAAGCCTAAAGCACCAAGGACAGGAACAACTGAGCCGGTGCAAACTAACGCCACCAGGGCAACCACCAAGCCTAGTCCACTGAAAACTCTGCCAACTAAGCTAGCAACTGCCAAGACCCTGAAAAGCTTTTTGGAACGTTTCTTTTCATTTTTGACTTCAACAGCAGCTTCGTGTAATTTATCTTTTCCAATTGCTTTGCTTAAAGTCTTCAGCAAACTTTTCTGTTCAGCTTTATCTAACAGTTTCCATCCCACTTTGTCCAAACTTTCTGTTGGCTGCAATTCAAGCAATCCAACGTGCTTTCTTGACTGGTCACTGATTTGCACTATCACAGTTTCAAGCCATGAATTATCTGTGTTTGTGCCGTCCGGTGTAAAACCTTGTTTTAACTGCAATGTTAATTATAAAACAGTTTAGATAACAGTATAAATCAAAATATTTTACAAGTATGCTATCACGCATTGCTTCTTTAACAATCTTTTTAATATCTTCCTTAGAACGTGAACCTCCCTGGGAACTGCTATGAAGTATTATTTTTTCAAGTTTTGACCCCAGTGTTGTTAAATCATAGTTGTCGACGTAGAACTAAAATTAAAGTACGTACATACACGTATGTTTTATTATCAAAAAAAAAATTATTACTCACATTAGGAAATGAAACTGGCTTCAAAGATGAAGAAGTTGATAACACTTCGAGTTGATCGCCTTCTCCTCTAAAATTTCATTTAAAGTTAAGCAAGTTTATTAATTTCAAAATAAAATAAAAAACAGTAAATAATTAAATTCACGCTACAAGATTTATAATATCAAGAAAATTTGCTAGTTTTATGATACTATAAATGAGTAAATTCTACTCTAATAGTTTGTTAAAAAATTTATTTGAAGTATTTTTGATGATTTAAACTACAATATACTTTTTAGTGACTATTTTAAACATATTTTGACAAAAATTAATAGCAATCAGATAATGTTTTTCATATAATTTACCTGGTAATAACAAATATTGCCATGAAATTTGGACCCCATCGAGGATGTACCCCTCTGCCTTGTAATCCAGTTAAACTACCTGGGTTTACAGGACGACCATCTTTTACTGCATATTTTTTGTTATCCATTTGACGCCTATCAATGCTACCGTCTTTTCCATTTAAATTAATTTTTCTATAAAGCAGTTTATACAAAATATGGTAATTTAACAAAAACAGAAAATTACTGATAGGATGGATCAAAATCATCAAATGATTTTTCATTAGAATAAGTGGCTGAAAAATCTGGAGGTCTATATGCAATAAAGCTTCCTTCATAAAATTTGGCATTGACTGGAGTAACACGAAACATCTTAAAAAAGCACGCGTCATTTTGTTGTAATTATTGTAAATAATAATCATACCTCTGTGTTATGATATCTTAACGACTGGCAAAGTGGTTGCGCGGATGAAAGGATACTCTGAATAAATTAATGACAGTTAATTTATTCACATTATATAAATAAATTTTATGATGATGTATGTTTAGCACACGCCTTTAATTTTAAAATGAGTCATAATTACATAACGTAATAATCTATAAAAATTTCAAATTATTTTGCATTATTAAAAATATTAAAAATATTGTTTCATGGAAATGATTTCTTTTTTAATTAATCTTTAAATAATAAATTTACTTTTCTTTTGAATGAGAACTTACATCAAAATATGCTTTGCAAAAAATTCCATAATTTTCAGTTACTTTGCTTTCTTTAACTTTTCCTATCCAGATACATTGATATTTACCATAATTTTCATTTACTTGGCAACCACTGTGTGAACCCCATTCTTCAATCTATATAATTTAAAACAGTCAAAGAGTAATAAATGGGCAATATGATAAATAATTTCTTTAAACAGCAATTATGTCAAATATGCTATTATAATATAAAATATTAAATTTATGAGTTTATAAATAAAAATAAATAAATTGTAAACAAAATTAAATTTGTTAAAGGAAAGCAAAAGCCTTATAAAAATGTTAAATTAAGTAATTTTTATTTGCATATAATGCAATGCTTTTTTAAAGAATCAGTTAAGATATTTTTATACAGCTGCTTGTTTTCAAAAGTTTAGTCATATTTAATTAATATCTTTGCATACTATATATTTTATTTCTTTTTATAAGGTTTAAAAACTTTTCAGACAAATACTAAACATAGTTAAAAAAATTAATTTCATACCTCTCGTTTGTTACAATCTGTTCCTTTAATCTCTGCATGAATTACATGCATAGCTTCATTTCCAAGATCACATTTTTCTCCCCTAATAGCCTTGGTTACTAAGTAAAACATATCTCCTTCAGCTGATTCACTGATGTAAGAACTAAGTTGTTTTGCAATATCTAAAGCAGTATCAGAAGAGAGAGGTGAACTCTCTTTTGGTTTACTCTTCACAGTTATTGCTTCTTTCACAATATCCGCTTTTATTGAAGACTTTGAAAAATTGCAAACGGTGTCATCAGGCATTTGACTTTGCAAATGTTTGCCATCGAACTGATCAAAAATTTCCAAAACTTGTGCATCGTCTTGCTAAAAAGTTTATAATGAACTGAAAAGCAAAGCATTCGAAAAGGCACTGAAGCTAATTTTAATAAATGCATTATGAAATATTGCAAATTAGAAATTATTATCTTTGTCAGCCACACATGCAATGTATTTTTATAAAATATGCTGTAAAAATAAGAGAAACACAGCAGCCTTATTTTTTAGTTGCAGCATTGTGATATGTACTGTGACAGATAGCTGCTTAAGCTGTCATTGCAATAATTGAAAAAGAATTAAAGATTATAAAATAGGGGCAAAATGGACATACGGAAATTGCTTAATTAAGATTTGAAATAGCTCAACAATGAATGACTATCTGAAACTAATACAAGCATATCATTTGTATGATGATTTTACTTTTTTTGATATACTGTTTAATTTTTTTGAAATTGAACAACTTACTGAAATCAACTTTATTAGAAATGGACAAATATTGTCATTATATTTTCTTAGAATCAAATATTGCTGGACTGAAAATTTATTTGTGTTTATAAAATGAAAATATTTTGCTAATGATTATCGAGCATATCTATTTTTCAGTGTGAATATATTTAAACCTTTCTATTTATGAAATGCTTTTTATTGCAATTTTACTGTTTATATCTTAAAACTTATTTCAATGCACACTATTGCATTTTAACTGCAAATCATTCTAAACTGCCTATAAATGATAAATGTATATGATTATAAAACATATCTTGCAATCATTAATCAATCAATAATAATCTGTGATCAAGTTAAAAAATTTGCTACAATTGTTTTTACCATTTTTTATTATAAAATTATTAACGGAATGTACGCAATACTGCACTTTGCAATTATATTTTTTAAATAAACTGAAGCCTTTTATTTAAATTTTTGATTTAATGCTACAAGTAATAATATTTTATAATTCTTAAGAAAAGGAGCAATTTTAAAGAAGAAAAACCGCAATGTAGTTTAAGTTTAAAATTAAAGAAATTACCAAATCACATAATGATGCCGACACTAAGAAAGCAGATAAAATCCACGCTATACTTATAAACGCCATCTAATAAGAACTGAATTAGTATCTTTTGAATTTGTTTTTATATAAAATGTAATTAATTGAAGCATTGTTGTCTGTTTACGTCATGTATTTATATTATGCATTTTATTAAACATAATTCACAAAACACTTCCTTGATAGATTGTTTTTATTATATGAAAACATTACACTGCAACAATTGAATAAATGCAAATACTAGATAAATTTTAACAATGTTTTATGCATTTTTAAAAACATTTGTATATAGAAAATATCAAAAATAAAGTAATTACGCCATATTTCTTGTTGATGATTTCTATAGCATCGCATCGCTATTTGTCAATACATAGTATTGAAGTATGCTTAACTTAAGTATGGAGCATTATTTTCTTTTCCTGCACAATCTAGTGCTTCAGTTTATTTGAAAATTAATTTTATATAAAAAGTAAACTAATCAGTCATGAAACGTATTTCAATTAAATGAAAACATTTTTGCTCACGCAAAAAATGTCTTATGCAGTTATACCAACTGTTGTACTAAAAATTGCATTACTAACAGTAGAAATGGATGTCTAGTTTAAAATTTTACTTTTAAGTAGCATTTGCTGAAAATTGAGAGTATGTAATTTTAGATTTGACTTTTTAAAAATACTCTTTAATTTTAATATTCTATAAATAATCTACTGATAACTTATGCTGGAATAAATTAATTTGAAAACTCAAACATTTAAGTACAATTATAAACGTATAAATATAAATAAAAAGATAGTAAAATATAGTAAATAAAAAAATATTCAATTATCAAATATCTTTTTATATAATTTTTTTTGCAAAAATTCAACTGAAATTGCAATGCTATCCAATGAAATCTTTTTCTGATTCATTATAGCAATTTATCATTGCATTTTTGAATTAAAAAGACATTGAAAGCACTGCTTAATTGCATTATCTTATCAAAAACATAAATTCATTATTTATAAGTGCATAAAAACTTTGCTGTTTAAAAAAAAATCAGTCCGAATGTTGCTGAAGATATGTAAGAAGAATAAACTTATAATTAATAATGTTTTTCTGAAGTTCCATTAAAGATTTTATCACATATTTACAAGCAATATTATTTATGGAGAACGGCGCATTATGATTATGCAATTGAAGAATACACTCATTGTAGCTTTTTAACTTCACTTCTAATTTACTTTCTAATCTGAAACTCGAAATGACGGCAAAACTAATTTAATAAACCATAAAATATGAATACTCTGCTTTTACATTGCCCCCTCTTAAATTAAATAAAATTTTGCAAAACAAGTATTTGTTTACCATAGCTGATTATTATACTTTTATTAAATAATCGTTACTTTTCATCATATTTATTTTCTGCTTGTTTTTAGTACAAAATATTGTTTGGATGAAAGTAGCTGATAAAACAGCTCAGTCTCAGCTTAGATAAAACATTATCGATTTCAATCATCTTTTGTCCAGATGCAGTAGTATAACTGCAGGAAAATAATTTTCTGTGAATTCATTTTACATTTTATCTTATTCAATTTTACAATTTACGCAATTTACAATTTAGAAAATACTCCAATAAAAAATGTAGCCAATGTATTAAAAGTAGTCAAAAGCATTAAAAAAACTTCATAGCAGACTAGCCTACAGTGCAAATTCAGTTATTCAATGAACTGCTGATTTGAAAGTTACGACTGCTTGATTTGATTTTTGAGTAGAATTAATTAATAATTTTGTGAAAAGCATATCGTGAATTATAAAATTATATTTAAATAAAATGTAGTAGTCTAAATTTTAAATATAATATTTAAAGCGCTAGTTGCTCTATTGCCTACGTTTAATCCCTAGTTTTGTTATAAATGCATAATAAATAAATAGACAAATGGTAATCAATCTGGACTTAGAAGATCAGAAAAAAGGCAGTAGGGGACAGAGATGGATCGCAACCAGTACTGTTTTTGGTCAGTGTTTGCACGTGTGTCGGTGTGTCTGTTTATGATCATCTCTACTTTGCAGCTGATGTGCATGGCATTACAGGAATTTCATACTATGAATACAGATATATTATCAATTTTGCCATTTTGAATATCTGTTAAGATTCTCCAGCAAGAACTCAGTTAGGAACAAAGCTAATAAAACTAAATCAAATAAACAGGCTAAATAAGCAGGCGCGTTACACATGATATTTAAAATAAATGTTTATCAGTTAAAAATTCAGTGCGGCATTTATTATGATAATTTATTCATGATTTATCTACTTAAAATTATGCATATACGTAGACAGAAAATTAAACACTGAAAAGAGATAACATAACATTAAACAAATAGTAGGGAATAACATAAATAACATTAAATAAATAGTAGCAAATCACAAAGGATCATAATTAAATTACAGCACATTTAGTAAGGATGCAATAAAACATAGTAAACCTTGTTGTAAAAAATTTTTCTAAAAGCATTTTTCTTGCTTCAACTTCAAGGACTAAATATGAACATTGCTTCATCGTCAGGAAAATGAATATATATACGCTTTTATAGTTAAGAATTTTTATTCACAGTAAACAAACTGCAGTTTCCTGTTTCTTTTTATAAATCAAAATGCAGAATAAACCAATCATTATTAATGTATTTCCAGTTTTCAGCTTTAGCTTATCGTTGAAAGAGCTTAGCACTAAAAATGTTTGTATATTTTTTCCTTCCCTTTTCAACAATAGACTGGAGAGGGTGGGTTATCTGTTTGGATTCATTATTTCCTCAGCAACATTGACGTTAATTTTTATAAAAAATAACTTGTCCATCAGCTGCATGCAAGGGATTCGACTCTAATTTGTGGTGCGTAAAAAACAATCTCACCTGCTGATGTGTGCTGACTTGCTGTAATACTACATTTCTTCAAATTTTCATTCCAAAATTAATAATTTGAATTTAAAGACATTAAAAGTTCCATATTTTTTAAATTGTTATTTACCAAATTCTTGGGCATTGCTAAAACAAATAAAAAAATATACTCAGATACCGTAAGACTCATCCCATAAAAAACTGGATGATTTATTACTTTTGGTGCCGTATAAGTTTGTGTCTTTCGCATAGGAAGAACGCTCTGGCAATAAAATTTTCATCAGGACAGTTTCCATCAGTCTACCATAAAGTTACTAACAAATAATAAAATGCCAGTTTTAGAAATAAAACAGTGACGGATACGTATGTGCCCATAATGTAATTTATGCTTTTGAATTCAATCAGTGTTCTGAAATCCTGGGTTTCTTACAAATCAAATTATAAAAATTGTGTGAATTACTTCATTTACCTCAATAATTACCTGAATCAGCTAAATTCTCAATTACCTGATATGAATGTCAAAACATGTAAACTCTTGTCTTTCTTTTCTTCAAATAAAAAATAATGTATCACGCATAATGCAAGGGAAATTAAACGGAAAATTTAAATAAACTCTGATACTAAAATAGTCGCTTTTCCTGCTACAATTTCAGTATCAAAAGCATCTTTTTGATAAGTCAATTTAAACTCAACATCATTGACAGCGAAATTAGAATCCCTGTTATTATTAACTTTTTATACTAACATGAATTGCATAAAATATTGTAGTGTAACAGATTCATTGCCCGTTTTCATTTACATAATATTTGCTTATATTTCTAGACATTGCTATATTTCAAAAAAACATATACCTAAAATATGAATGGAATAAGTAAATAACATCCATTTCAATTTCAAAAGCAATTGAAAAGAAGTTTGCTAATTGTTAAATAATTGTTTCTCACAGCTTGATATACTTCAAGTTAAATTTTCACCGCCTTATCTTAATGGTCATAACTTAACAGCTTAACAGTTTAACATTAGCTCAACAGTTTCAGCTTAGCACAATTTATCATTTACTTTTGAAATAAAATAATATTGAACTGTAGCTCGGTTTGATGCAACCATAAAGCAACAATTTGCTTTGCGTACTGGAATACATTTTTTGAAGGAGGGGGGGGGTGACATTAGCTGCACAACTTTTATTAAGGGGGGCGTGCACTGATGCCGGTTGAGAACCACTGGTATAAACTGAGGATAAGCATTACTGCCATGTATAAGCAATCAGCAATGTTAAAACCAATCTGCTCAATTCGATGCGTGTCTGAAAATAATCAATTGGTTTTACTTGATTTTACTTTAATATTGTTATGAAACCTAAGGCATGCATGGTAAAGACATTAACACATACATATGGGTATATTTTTTAAGCTGTAATAAACACTTACTGCTGGAGTTACTTTTCTTGGCCTGTGCAGCAGTTGATTATCAAGCACCACACAAGCCGCCAATGGGCAATCATTTGAAGTAGCTCTTCTGCCGTCAAACTGTTCTTCTAACTCCTCACATCGGCCAATAAGAAAAAGCCAAAAGAGACTAATCAATGTTAGGAAACTGTCAACAAAAATGGCAATTCTGGGGCAACCAGAACCAATCAATGGTGGCGGGCTTTCGAA
This sequence comes from Trichinella pseudospiralis, assembly GCA_001447645.1. Lineage (NCBI taxonomy): Eukaryota > Metazoa > Nematoda > Enoplea > Trichinellida > Trichinellidae > Trichinella > Trichinella pseudospiralis. The sequence goes on from JYDV01000011.1 coordinate 688,676, forward strand.
GGATCTGCTACTCAGTATATCTTCAGACAAATCGTGAAGAAGAGACCTCATGCTCACAGTCCGTCTTGATAAGAAAAGGGGAGGCTTCTGATTCAGCGCGCTCGACAAGTTCAGTGTACCATTACAAGTATCTCGTCTGATCATGACAGATCAGTAGATGACTTTCAATCTCGTCCAGCAGTTTCTTCAGCCTTTCTTTTCACAGCGTCGCTTTCAGAATTGCGTCACATGCCTGATACCTGCTATCGCTCTTAGATTACCAAGATGTTTTTTCAATTATCATTACATGAAAGTAAGCTGTCAACTGCTGATGCTGATGTCAATCGTAGTTTTAGCTAAACAGCTGCACCTTTGAGCAAATTAACAGTTGATTATCATTTCTTTGCTCTGAAAAATCACCATCACCATAACAATTTGCGCGTGATAAAGTAACACTACCTTTATAGCGTGTCATTTTCTGAACTGTTATTCAATGTCCCAAAATTTAGAAAATTTCAGATCAAAAGCACCGCTTGCAATTTAACTCCTGCTTTTGCTTCTTGCCAGATAAGCAATCACTTGTGCATTTTATAAATTATCTTAAACTTAAATCGTATCTTAAATTATCTTAACATTTATGGTGATGTTAAGAACCTCAATTTAGTAAAATTCCGTAATTCAGGAAAATGTTTCAATTAAAACGGACCATTTTTATAAACCTGAGCACTCTCCCCTTACATGCTTCCATTTTGTAAAATTAGGGAATCAAAAAGATTCCCAGGTCAAAACTCGCCTACTCAGAGAGTTGAATTACTCAACTAAGTAGGCAAATCATATTTCGTTCCATCCCTATCAACCGATGCTCATTTCTCACCCATAAAATGGTCACAATACTAAATTATTGGGTTTTGACAGATCTTTATCTTTTAATCTTTTAATTTAAAATTCCAATTCAAATACGGAATAAATAGCAAACATTACACAAACATACAAACACATCAAACATTATTAAAATTCTCAGTATTGTTATTTATTTATTGCACAAATTATTCAAAATTAATATAATTATTTTATTTAATCATCAAAACAGTGCTTTTTATATGACTAGATTCTGTTATAAAACCCAATTTGAAATTCATTCTTCCACTACAACAGAGGAATTTCTTTGAATAAATGATACATACCGTTCAATTATTGTTGAAGGTAAACCAAACGTGTACAACAAATATTTGTTGAACAAAATTTTTGTCCCGGAAATCATAATGATTTCCTTTATAATCTTGGCATTGTTATAAACACTAAAGGCAACTTAATGTCATTTCATGTAAAACTGCAAATGTATTTATGCACTTTCTGTTTGAAACAGAGTTCTTTTATATGGTTTATTTATTAGTCGATGCAACTTCTGAATTAGTATACTGTAATGTTGGATGTATAACAAATTATTAACACTGATATTAACTAAATAAAAATGTTACTGTTATAATCTGACATTAACCAATTCCTTACATCATTTTGGCTTTGGTCTGAAAATGTAGCATGGCAATCAAAACCACTATAAATATAAAATTAAATTTATAGGATTGTATTGAGATGAAAACGTAAAAATTAGCAAACCACCTTTCTCTTATTTTAACTTGTACTTCAAATAAAATTTGAATCTTCACAAATTTTTGTTCTTAACGTAACTATCATAATGCCACTTTGCACAATATATGTTCAAAATTTGTACATTCTCTGCTAAGGAAACTAGTACATTTCTTAATTCATTTCTTAATTGCATCCAAAACATAAACAATGAACATTTTTATTTATAACACTTTAGACTAGCTTTAAATTAAAATAAACATGCATAAAATAATCATTATAATCAATACAAATTTCAACAAGTGCAGTTCTCATGCTATTCATATGCACAAGCTACAAATGCATTATAACTTGCTTCTCATTAATGTTACAAATTGCAAAAGCAATGCAAGGACGCGTATTTCAGGATCTCATTTCCATTTTCAACCTAAACATTGGTTGTTCACAATCTATTCCGCACTTACAACTGTGTTGTCGAATTCAGAATTTGAAATCAGTTGTATACTGGGAAAGCTAGCAAACTCACAAGCTCTCGAAAATGAATGACAAAGCGACATGCTTTAGATTTTGGCAATTGTTTACCGTTTTATTGAAGAATTATAATGATCCTGATATGTTTTTACAACCATCTAGCAATAATAATTTGTTTTGATCATGAATTCCATCTACTTCATATGCAAGTAAGATAAATCAAAATTGAATTATTATAAAGCTTTTAACCGTTTGGATGCCAAAGTTCCATTTTAGATCAAGAAAACCATGCAACAAATTGAACATGTTGCTCAGTTAGCTGATTCATTTCGTATTTTCAGCTATAAGGGATGTCATTAAAATAAATAATTTTCTACTTATGATAGCAAAAGAAAATAATACTTTGTTTTTTGTTAACTAAATGATTATTGTTTTTTGATAATCTAAGCAAAGCAATCAGTCTGTAGTAATTTCTTTACGTTATTAATAAATTGATAACTTCAAAGGAAGCAATTAAAAATAATCTTGCACTTGTTAGCATTCTGATGCTAACCTTAAATATAATTAAAAATCATTAGTTATTGGTACAGATACGGCCGAATGCACGTGATCTGTTACCGTCCCAACTAGTTAAATCTGCATCGACCCGAGGTGTACGACTCGACGGTGATGTTAGATTTGATTCCCACTCTCGTTTTTGATGCCAAATATCTCTGTGAAAAAAAGGTTATAACATATCCCAATATTTTGTTTTTAAGAAATTACTGAAATTTATTTCATCGTGCCATACTGTTATTCTGCGCCCATACTTTCCTGAGATAACGGATACCAAAATATACTGTATAAGGGTAATTGGAACACATAATATAACCGTTTGCAAGCAAACAGTTTTCAACAATTTGAATAAGATTGAATTGCTGAACATAAAATTCAATTGATTAACAATTCTACAATATGCTGCTAACATATAATTGATTTTAAGGAGACGGTTTTAGTCTCCAAAACAAAAATCAGGTACAACGCGAGGAGTTGTTAGTGATGTTTACCTTCAAGTGGTATAGAACAATCAAAATGTTGTTACCAAAATGCTACTATACCAGACTTTTGAACTTTATCTGTAAGTTGGGAGTTGCAAAATATTATTTCTTTGTTCGATATACGTACAGAAATGTCTACAAAATTAAAAATACAATTAGCACACATAAAAAAATTATAATATAATTCATTTAAACTGTAGAGGTGAATAAAAACTATGTTGGTGTTTTGAAGTTTTGTTGATGTTGCGTTTTTGAAGTTTTGTCATTTAATATTTGCATTTCCAAAAAGCACTAATTTTGAATTTTCATTTCACAAATCTATTAGCTTAAAAAAATAGTACTAGCATTAGCAGTGTTAGCATTTTACACTTCAAATACCTATAAACATATACCTATATATCAAATTAGAAAAGCTATTCAATTTTCTTATTATACATCTAACATTTATGTTAACGCTATAAAACTGAATTTGGTATAAAATCCGTAATTGTTGCAACGTTTCTAAATAAAAAGGATTTATTTAATAGACCACAACAGTCTTTTGAATCATCTTTTTAAGCTGCTAATTGAGACGCAGTTTATGACATTAAAATATTGAAACATAGAATAACACAATTAACTATCAAGATCATTAATTCCACAATTTTCTGTTTAAATAACTCCACCATGAATTTTCTGTTTAAATAACTCTCCTCCTCATAAGAACAGTTAAACTGTCCAACTAAGCAGTCGAACGATTAAACAAGGTTAATCGAGTTGCATGCTGTGCATTCGCTTCGCTACCATATTACATTAAATAAGATGTTGATCATGAATTCCATTTAATTCATTTGCAAGTAGGATTAATCAAAATTCGCTTATTATGACGTACTTAAATTTGACAAAGGGTAAAATTTACAATGACAGATGTGTTCTGATAATCTTTTCATATTAAAAAACTGTAAATTATTTTTCTTAATATTAAAGCCAAAATTGTAAAGGAAATCATTATGATTTCCAGGACAAAAATTTTGTACAACAAATATATGCTGTACACGTTTGGTTTACCTTCAATAGTAATTGAACGGTATGTATCATTTATTCAAAGAAATTCCTCTGTTGTAATAGAAGAATGAATTTCAAATTGGGTTTTATAACTGAATCAAGTCATATAAAAAGCACTGTTTTGATAATTAAATAAAATAATTATATTAAATTTGAATAATTTAAGCAATAAATAAATAACAATACTGAGAATTTTAATANGAAAATAATCAATTGGTTTTACTTGATTTTACTTTAATATTGTTATGAAACCTAAGGCATGCATGGTAAAGACATTAACACATACATATGGGTATATTTTTTAAGCTGTAATAAACACTTACTGCTGGAGTTACTTTTCTTGGCCTGTGCAGCAGTTGATTATCAAGCACCACACAAGCCGCCAATGGGCAATCATTTGAAGTAGCTCTTCTGCCGTCAAACTGTTCTTCTAACTCCTCACATCGGCCAATAAGAAAAAGCCAAAAGAGACTAATCAATGTTAGGAAACTGTCAACAAAAATGGCAATTCTGGGGCAACCAGAACCAATCAATGGTGGCGGGCTTTCGAAGGATCTGCTACTCAGTATATCTTCAGACAAATCGTGAAGAAGAGACCTCATGCTCACAGTCCGTCTTGATAAGAAAAGGGGAGGCTTCTGATTCAGCGCGTTCGACAAGTTCAGTGTACCATTACAAGTATCTCGTCTGATCATGACAGATCAGTAGATGACTTTCAATCTCGTCCAGCAGTTTCTTCAGCCTTTCTTTTCACAGCGTCGCTTTCAGAATTGCCGTCACATGCCTGATACCAAGATCAAGAATAAAATAATGATAATAAGTTCAAGAATCAAGATCAAAAAAAAACATCAATGAATAAAAACATATCAGGATCATTATAATTCTTCAATAAAACGGTAAACAATTGCCAAAATCTAAAGAATGTCGCTTTGTCATTTATTTTTGAGAGCTTGTGAGTTTGCTAGCTTTCCCAGTATACAACTGATTTCAAATTCTGAATTCGACAACACAGTTGTAAGTGCGGAATAGATTGTGAACAACCAATGTTTAGGTTGAAAATGGAAATGAGATCCTGAAATACGCGTCCTTGCATTGCTTTTGCAATTTGTAACATTAATGAGAAGCAAGTTATAATGCATTTGTAGCTTGTGCATATGAATAGCATGAGAACTGCACTTGTTGAAATTTGTATTGATTATAATGATTATTTTATGCATGTTTATTTTAATTTAAAGCTAGTCTAAAGTGTTATAAATAAAAATGTTCATTGTTTATGTTTTGGATGCAATTAAGAAATGAATTAAGAAATGTACTAGTTTCCTTAGCAGAGAATGTACAAATTTTGAACATATATTGTGCAAAGTGGCATTATGATAGTTACGTTAAGAACAAAAATTTGTGAAGATTCAAATTTTATTTGAAGTACAAGTTAAAATAAGAGAAAGGTGGTTTGCTAATTTTTACGTTTTCATCTCAATACAATCCTATAAATTTAATTTTATATTTATAGTGGTTTTGATTGCCATGCTACATTTTCAGACCAAAGCCAAAATGATGTAAGGAATTGGTTAATGTCAGATTATAACAGTAA
>JYDV01000012.1:0-133426 GCA_001447645.1 Trichinella pseudospiralis
ATACTATAGACAATCACCGTGACCTTTCTGATGATCAAGTATCACTATATTGTATTTTATCAATTGGTCCTCAGATCTTCTTTTTGTGTCGTGCCTGGAATAAGTGTTGCTTAATATATCCTGAGCACTTCACCATCAGTTGCACATCAATAAATATCTGACTGTGAATGAAATAAAGAATATTTTATTGGTTTTACTTCTACACATGCATACATTCATGTTTAAAATAATTTTTTGTCTGCTTCAGTAATTTATTCTTTTATTTTGAAATGAAAATGACGTAATGTAACTTCGTTCTTTGCACCTTCATTACTAAATACAATATATAATAATGGACAATACCTGCACATGCCACTTTTAATTATTGACTGACTGCATTTTAAAGTTTGCTAAAGAATATAACATGTGCTCACGGGGCTGATTTTGTTTGCAATGATGCCTATAATATTAAGTTGGCTGTTTCGAATTTAAATGCAAGATATTATTTGCGTTGGTTTATAGAATTGTTGCATAATTTTTTATTGCTTAGCATATTCTAGTGTAATATTTCGTATAAATTCTATGTTAAAATTGTGGAGAAATGAGATGTGCATAATAAAAGTATGCTAAACCCTGCCAGCATATGTAGATATCAAATTGAATGAACAATGAAAATAAAATTATTTCTCTGTTTTTCTCTGAAATTCACCAAATGGCTTGTGGTAGGGTAAGAAGTTTATTGTGAACTTTAAAAAAATGAGTTTAGACTTACATGAAAAGCAAAAAATGTAGAATTAAAGACGGTTAAAATGGGGCTAAAGTTAAAGTAATAAAAGATAACAGTTTATTGAATATGCCTATAAAACCATTTTATAATTTTCTTTACGCATTCATCAATCCTTTTTGCCAATATAAGGAATTAATCTAGATAACTATTGTTTTTGAGTTTTATTTACGCCCAACAAAGACTTTCCAGATTAAAATTTTTGTTTACTGAATGTTTTGATTCATTTTACTTCATAAATAAGGGTAATTCAATATTATCTGATTCAAACGTATCTGGCAACCACTATGCTAATCTTTCCGCTCCATAAACGTCAAACGCCCAAACTATCCATTTTATCAAGGTTTTCAAAAAATCATCGATAATGGACTACAGAAAATTTACATAACTTTAAATGGAACACTATTTCTTGTAATTTTCCTCAAATTATTTTACAATACATTTAACTTTTAGAGCATAATGGAATAAGTATTACGGAAGGTACTGTTTGATATCTCTAAAGAATCAAACAAATCCCCAGCATGAGCTGATTAATTTGATGTGAATGTGCAATCTGTTTAATTGTGCCTGAATATCATTTAAGCCCTACCGAAAATTCAAACATTAACATTTTTGTTCATTCAATGTTTTGATTAATTAAAATATATGGAGACATGGATTATCCAAAATTATGAGATTGAAACGGAACTTGCATGCAGGGTGCTGGCATTTCTGCTCTATAAATGTCGAACCTCCCAAACCGGGAATTTTATCTATTTTCTCAAAAATTCATCGATTAGGGGCTAGTGAAAATTTACTTTCCTTTTAAGAGAACACTATTTCTTGTAATTATGAACGAATAATTTTACAAAATGCCTTACTTTCTGAGAAGAATGGAACAAGGTATAGTGTACTTACCGTTAGCTGACTCTACGGAATGTAAAAAATACCCAGCATGAGCAGATTAATTTGACATGAATGGGTAATTTATATAATTTCCTAGTATTTGAAATTATCTCTGACCCCTAGCTAATAGATTTTCGCCTCCTTATGCAAAACGGGATTTCGTCATTGATAAATAGCGTAATTAAATTAAAGTAGCCACAAATGTGTTATAAATGGGAAGATTAATGAGTAAGATGGATATTAATTTGCATCCCATTCTATGAAATGTTTGCTACTCAAAAAAGCAAAGACTGAATGTTCAGTCGAAAGAGAATTACTGATGGACAACTTCCCAATGTATTAAGATAGGCGATACGCCAAATTTGAAGGCAATTTATAACACAACTACTGAAGAGTTTGGGGTCAAATTCTCCAAAACAATATAATTTATCAATATAAAATGCAAATTATCATCAAAATGCAAATAACAAAAAATGCAAATTATAAATCAATATTATATCAGTAAAAGAACACAGTTTTTCGATATGTTTTACCTGCTTTTGCAAATTCAAGTGTTGATGACATTCAAATTACTGAATTTTTTTCATATAATTTTTGAACAAAAATACTTTATTGAATCATCTAAAAAATAAAAATTTTTTCATATTTTTTTATAATGAACTTTTATTCATATTTATTTTATTTTTTCATTTTCTTTTATTTAATTTAAGATGGTAAATTTTATAAAATAATCACTTTGAAAAATACGTCCATAAAAACAGTATATTTTATCAGGGTGGTGCTTTTTTCTTTTTCTTTTAATTGAAATCAAAATCATTAAATTTTTTCACTTTAGAATACTGTGCGGTGTGCTGATCTCTGCTGTGTCTAGTCCAAGGAATGACCATCAAGGATTCCCAGAGATCATTGCACGCAAGGTGCAAATTCTCCTATATATTTTCAAAGCTGGACCAAAATTTAGCTGTAAATTATGCAAATAGTCGTCTTTTCCCAGCAACAATAATGCACAGCCGTCGATGACTTCACGTTCAAAATGTGCGGCCTCTTTTGTGAAGCCGAGCTTTTCGATGAACTGGCGCACTTGAACCACTGACCAAGCTTTGACGTCCGTTTTTGCGGCCTCCACCAATACTGGATCATAACGAAGCGTCGGCAAGCCGAATCTGCATCACGTATATTATTCATAGCTGTATTGGGAAATTTCATAAATATTCCCATATGTCCAACTTACTCATCTTTTTCCAAATTCTGTGAAGTAACCAGCGGTATTGTCGGTGATACTACTACGTTCTCTTTTGCTTTACTCGCTTCTTCTGAAACACCTGATGACGCTTCTTCTTTCCCAGCTGTGAGCATACAAGAACAAGAAAATAATTATTTAAAATTTGCATTGAGAAAGCGACTGTATAATACAAAATTAAAATCAGCTGCAAAAAAGAAAAAGCACGCGCATGCTCAGTAGCAATTCTAGCACACCCAATGATGTCAATCTGGAAATGCCCACTGAACAGAATAGACTAACTTCTTTCATATCGTTTTTGTATTCACAACAGAACCAGATCTCACACTCACCAGTTGGTGGGGTTGCTTGCTCACTTTTCTCGATTTGCGCCGTCTTGTAAACACCAGGTCCCAGATGCACGTAACGGCCAGCGTTGACGCCTCGTGACAACTCCAATTGAACTTGCTTTCGAGTTAGTTTGTTATCATTTTCTCTTAAAATATTCAACGAATCTAACACTTGCTTCGGTGACACCCCATTCGGATAATAGCCGTTGATAGGGTCAGTCAATCTGCGAACCATTGCATACACAGCACTAGCGTTACCACGAGAGCGACGACAACTGTCGCCCCCAACTCCCACCACAGCATTTACATTTTCTTCTGTTGAAGCATTGCTATCGTTCAAATTGGACATTTTGTTTACAACTGTTGTAGAATAATACTTCCTGTTAAGTGACGTTATTCACCTAAACGAACGAACAATTCATTCATTGTTAACATCCAACTCTAACATTAGAAACATCATTGCATCTGCGCTGAAAATACTCACTTTTTCCAAACTGATAAAGAAATGCTGCTTTTATTCAAATTATCAATTTAGCACTTTTTAAAGTTGTGAAGATTAAGAAACAAAAAATTTGAAATTTCAGCGCAAACAATCATTCACTTTTTGCATGAGAATGAAAACCCAAAATTTTTCCAACTAAACTTGCTTCATCAAAATCTCTGAAACTTTTAAATCTGATCAGTCAGTACTTTATTTTATCAGCAAAAATATTAATTCGTGACATATTGGTTAGTGGAAATTAAGCATCTTTCATTGTAAAAGAGAACTACACATCATTTTACCAAATTCAACAAAATATCACAAATCAACAGCAAAAAACAAAATTTTCCCTTTATCCTGATCATTATCATATGAATTTAATTACCATTATCATATGAAAGCAGTGCACGTCATTGTGAGCGTAGAGTAAGTGCGTTTATTTTTCATGATCATCATTCAATGTAGAGCTTAGAGCATATTTACGCATTGTTTCATTCACTTTGACACATAGAAACAATGAGTTTCATTACTGAACATTGTGATTTGAACATTTGAAATGTTTATTATTAAACAGTGTCAGCATTATTTGAGAATTCTTTTAGTGTTGCATAAAAATAAAGGCTAACAATTCTAATGATAATTGTTTTCCATCAAAAACAATAAAAAAAGTAATAAACAAAGAAGCAAACAAAAGGTCAAGTAGCTTATAAAATAATTTTCATTTAAAGTCCGATAGTGCATTATCAATTCTCAGATAATAAAATAATAAAGCAATCTAAGATAAAATAAGCTCAAAAAAGCTAAATTGCACGTAGGAGATATCTAAATTGCTTACCTAAAAGTGATAATCAATTCTGGTTACTGGAATCACTTGAATTGATAAACATGAAACGCAGGAAAATTTTGAATTCGCACTTACCTTATTTCAAAAAAGTTAAAAGTAGGCAAATTTCGAATACTGGTAAGCAACGAAGCAGAGCCGTTCGTTACCTTCAACAATACGATTGGTTAAAATATATACTATTATACAGTAAGCTTGTTGCTTTTCAAGATTTATTTGTTACGAATACGGTCGACATTCCTTTTAAACAATAAGCTGATAAATGTCTACATTGAAATGCAAATTTAAATATAGTAATTCAATAAATTTAACAATTTATTAATTTTATATAAACAATTTACGAAATTATGCTAATTATTGGTTCAATTTATTTCTTAGATCATCATTAATCATGATTAATAAATAAATCATCGGTAAATAGCTTTTCCCAGAAATAACGGATTTTTTGATTCTTTTTAAAAAAGTGTGATTTTAAGAAAGTAATTCAAACAAGATGTATAAATATATTTTTCAGTAGTTACAAAAAAATTATATATATATATATATATATATATATATATACCTATAATTCAGTACCATTGTCTAATCTTCAGCAAAATGTAACAAGGAAAAAATTCTGAAAAAATGTTTTTCACTGTTTCACCCTTTTACATGCAAAATAGCAAAGTCTATAGCCCACCGAATTTCAGATCTTTCCAGAAAGACGGCTTTCCTGCAGAAAAGCAGTTTGACAATATTAGTTTAAATTAATTTAAATCAATCAAAAATGATTAGAAAACATAATCAAACTTATCCGCACCGTTTCTGATTGCGTTCTTCTCATGATTTTTCTTCAAAATGAGCCAAATTTAGAGGACATTTACGCTACAACCTCTGGGACGCTTCTAATAAAGCTCTGCAATGCACTAAGATTTACAAATGTGCAAGTTTGTCAAGCAAATTTTGAAAAAACGTTTTCCATCGTTTTTCCCAAAAGGCCCAAATCTTTAGCCCACGCAAGGTACTTGGCACACTCATGCATATATGCATGTTGGAAATAACACCGTCATCCTAATATATACCTAATTATCAATACACTGTATTATTGTATGCAATACATAGATGTCTGTGTGTTCTTTTTGTTTTCATTGCTTTGCTACGTTTGATTCTCGCCCGATTGTGTTGATCAATCCATTAAACTACTGTCTATTTATCATAGAAGTGTACTATTCCAACAGCTTATGGTATCAGCACGCTTCCTCTGCACATAATAGATCAAGTTGTTAGCCAGGTGATCAAACAAGTTCAGTCTCTGCAAGCACAGCTTGTTTTGAGGAAGCCAACGGTCGTTGCTTCTGTGGTTGGTGGACTGCCCGTGTCGAAACACTTGGATGGTACAAATTATTCTCAGTGGAAGTTTGATGTTGTGGTCCATGACGTTCGACCTGCTCCAGAACTGGCTTTGAATCTCCTGTCGATAAGTCAAATAGCCACACAGAAGAAGACGTTGATGTTCGACGAGTATGGTTGCCAAATAGTCGACATAGCTGTTGAAGTCCTGAGACAACATATTCTCAGTACTGTAACGCAGTATAATTGACTGTATCAGCTAAATCAGCGTGACCATTGGGCTATGGGTGTGCAGGATGTCTCTGATCTGTAGCACCGTCGACTAGGGCATTTAAGTCGTGGATCAATAAATCTCTTGCAAGATGGGCAAGCAACTGGCATTTCATCTGATGCAATCACAAAAACGGATTGTGTCACATGCCTGAAAGGCAAACAGTGTCGTTTGGCCGATAAGAGATCAGAATAAGTTCCTGAACTGGTACACTCAGACATATGAGGCCCCATGCAAGCAGCGTCCGTTGTTGTTGTTGGATACTTCCTTTCATTTATTGATAATTTTTCACGAAAATCGTTTGTGTACTTCCTGAAGCACAAGAACGAAGCCCTGCTGATGTTCAAAGACTTCATCGCTAATCGTGGAAAGGCAAACTTCAAAAAGAGTGAAGTGCCTGCGAAACGATAATGGGTGTGAACAACATCTTCGCAGAATTTCTCGTGAAAAAAAGCATTCGTCACGATCCCTGAAACGCCTCAACAGAATGTCGTTGCAGAAAGCTTGTGGAAAAGGCCAGAACGATGCTGATACATGCCAATTTGAGCCCAGAATTGTGGGCAGAGGCTGTGGGCACAGCCAACTGCCTACGAAACAGATGCTCCACAAGGTTTCTGTGAAAGTTGACTCCAGAAGAAGCTTGGTTTGGACGTAAGCCAAACTTGGCGAACTTAAAAGTTTTTGGCTGTTCGGCAATGGTCCACGTTAACTCAGGACAGTGAAAGAAGTGGGATCTGAAATCCGAAGAACATATCTTTGTTGTGTACTGCGAAACTAGAAAAGGATACCGCACTATGGACCGTAAAACAAAGAAGATGTATGTCACCAGAAAAGTGAAGTTCTTGAGATCACGGTTTCCTGCCACCCAAGCGTCAAAGGAAGAGTCAACAAATCCTCTTCTGAATCCAGACGTTGGTGAAGAGGCAGTCATTGTATGAACTTCTCCAGATGCTGGTTTGACTGAGATGGATCTAAATCCATCTGATCCACTCAAAGTGGACACCGACAGTGATGAGTACATTGTCCAATGTTTAATGCTGTCAGCAAAGACGTCGCCAAAAAAACTAAGAAGACCACTATAAAACCGTATTCCTAATCAAAACATATTTAAATCAGATTTCCTTCGTTTTCAGGACCAAGTGCGTGAGCAAAGCGATCCCATCAGCTAGGAAGAGGCAGTGAATCGTCCGGATGCCAACGAGTGGCTCAGGGTGATCAATCCATCCCATGGTAAAAACCAATCATAGGAACCTGCCATCTTGCCTCCACACAAGAAGGCTATCAAAAGTAAATGGGTTTTTAAAACGAAGTATAAAGAAGATGGAAACGAAAAGCGCGACTTGTGGCCAGAAGATACTCACAAATGCAAGGAATTGATAGTGAAGACACGTTTGACCCCACACTAGGCTAATCCTCACTGCGCTATCTTCTGTCATTGGCAGCAAAATGCATTTTCAAAGTAGATCACGTTGTAACCGCCTTCCTGAATCTGAGCCTTAATGAAGAAATATGCATGTAAATGCTGACTAGTTTTGTTGGTGAAAACAACAAGCACTGCCGCTACGAAATTCCATCTACGGACTGAAGCAGGTGAGTCCTGCATGGTACAGAATGTTGGATGACGCCGTTCGTAGTTTCAGGCTAAACAAGCTGAAGAACGAGCCCTGCATCTACCTCCTATTAGAAAAGCAAACTTTTCTTTGCCATTGGTGTATATGTGGACGACCTGCTCATACTTCCAAACAATGAGTCATCAAAAAATAAATTGAAGACGGCATTGTGTGAGCGTTTCAAAATGAAAAACCTGAGCAAATTCCATTGGTGCCTAGGAATCAGAATCGTGCAAAACGTTAAAAATGGCACGCTGTCAATTGACCAGGGGCAGTATATTGAGGAAATGCAGCACTGATTCAGAATGTCTGACTGCAAAGGCGTGAAAACACCGTTGTGCCTAACCAGGTTCTATCAGAAGCAATGATGCTGAGGAATGATGATGAAATAAAACAGATGCACACCGTACCTTACAAAGAAGCCGTCAGCTGCCTGGTTTATCTGAGTCAAAGTTGTAGACCAGACATTTGCCACGCAGTGGGGATGTCAGTCGTTTTTCTGATAATCCTTGTCAAATAAAAGATACAAGTAAATGTAAATGTGTAAAGAATTAAATACAAATAATAATCTAGCAATTTTATTCTAAAAGCGCGATTTGATATTTGAACTTCCACTTTTGAGAGTTTATCGTTAGCAAGGCTAAAGATTTTTTGTTGCTACTGCCTACATAACTAGCCAAATTCATATTTTGTCAACGTTTTGTGATAAACTGCAATTATTAAAAATAATTATTTAATACAAAGCAGTATTATTTTTGCGTTCAGATGATTGTTTCATATTTTGTAAATCATTTAGCAATAATAATAATCTAAAAGCTTTCAGATAATTAAGTATAAAGCATTACAATATAATAAAATTAATGGTGAATAAATAAATTGATGAGTAGTTGCAAATAATAATGGTGATAGTTATTCAGCAGTCATTTCGAGTGTTGCAATACTGCGAGATTGAAAATGGCTACAACGCAGTTGGAAAAACCTTTCATACAATGTTGCAGCTCCAAGGCAGCTTGGCGTGAAAAGCCAAACAAAGAAAATACATTTTAACAGCCAATAGATTGGTATCATGAAGGATATGTATTCAGCAAAATAATCAACAATTTGAAATAAACCAAAAATAACCCAATAAAATTTCCACTGCTTACAGTTGACTTTTTCATTGGATTCCATCTCTGTTAATGCTTTTATTGCTGAATGGACAACGCATATGAAATTGCACAACAATCCTGCACAAGGGCTAACAGTCAATAGCATACAAATTCTAATTGCTAACATCACTGCAACTTGATAACAACTTTTACCAATTTTTTGTTCAACTTTACCAAAAAGTTTTCCAACTAATCTGCTTTCATCATTGATAACGTTCCAAATGTCATCGCGAATATTTTTAAGTATTTGGGCCATTTTTCAAGCAATCCAACAAGTAGCAAACTGTCTACTTGAAGCAAGCAAAGCAAACTAATTACTGTTTTGTATAATTTTCCGTATTATTTGAAACTTTAAAATAAGCAAAGTTCAATTTTGAATTTCCGGTTTTAAAAGCTTTTGTTTAAAGATTTTAAAACGCTATATTATTTAATTTATACATATTACAATAGAATATTTATACATATACAATATAAATGCTATTTATACAAATGATAAAACTGTAATTATAGAAATTAGTAATCAATGATTTATTCATTTGAATCCGTTTTTTTCATGTAAATCCTGTGCCATTGTTTATACGCATTTTGAAGAGTGACTGCTCTGTGGATGGTGTCAAGAACTCCATCGAGGTAAGCATGACTGGCTTATCTTTGGTTGGTTCAGCTATGTCGTACATATGAAAAACATTTTCTATAGCAATGTGAAAACTCAGATCTAACAATGGAATCAGTAACAATTTTGAGCCATATGAGCGTTCATAGCCTGCAGTGGTAGTAAATGACGTCACGCAACTGTGCTACGTAGTTGGCGGTGCAGAGCAGTTGCACAGGCTTAGGCTTAGGCTTAGGCTACATTACTCATTGCATGGCCGTCTTGCATTACATTGCAAGCGTATTCATATCAAAGAAAATAGTATTGTCTGTGAAAGACAAGGTTGAACGTCAGTGCCAGTGCACTAAACGATGGTAAGAAGAATACTTCAATTTGCAAGTAGTTTGGATTATTAAACTCAACTGTTTCCACCATTTGGAAAAATTAAAGAGCTCTACTGGATGCACGCAAAAATAGCGTCACATCTGCAAAAAAGTTTTGCTTGTGTGAGAAAACTGACATTGATAAAGCACTGCTGCAATGGTTTCGAGTGCAAAGTCAAATCAGAACCCTAATCAGTATGCATAATAATCCTTAAAGCTGAGCAATTTTCTACAGAGTAATTCTGAGTGATTTTTTTCAGCATAAGAAAAGTTTTTCAATAAACTAAACCAGACATGTGTCGATAAACTAAGTATTTGTATGCAAATCCAATTATAATAATACTCAGTAATAACGATCAAAATCTCTGTCCCCAATGTCCATCGCTTAACTGAGCTTTACTGTACTATAATTCAAATAAAAATAAACTGATCAAAGAGTGATTAAAACAGGGATGCAAAATAAAACTGTGCAAAAAACTCAGAAGTTCACCGGCTTGGCAACTTAATACTCCACAGCTCTTAAGAACTGTTCTATTGTACGCGTGTCGCCATCATATTCAGCAGTTAGTGCTGTTATGTGTTGCTGCTTTTTTATAGTTATAATTTTTTATCTGTAAATTATCAGTGGTAAGGTGCCCGATGTCACCTGCTGAATCAACGACTTAGTTGATTGCTATTCATCAATCAGAAATTAGAGCAGTTTAGAAAAACTGAGGTTTTTTTTCTCACCTGCCGGTTCATTTTAAAATGAAAACCTTCTTAGTAATTATTTGTGAGGACATTTGCACTATACATGCTCCACAGCGGCAGCTTGTTAGGGGCCACCCATTATTCTTGAAAAGAATTAAACAAGGCTGCTATAGGACTCGTAATATTTTTTCCATACAATTTCATAGCAGCAGGAACATCATGAAGCGGCAGAAATGCTGTTATCAGCAGTTGTTCTTTGTTGTCATGCTGTTGTCATGTCATTGTTTCATGTCTTTACGCTTTATAAAGTACCTGGTCTGTATTCAAACATCTGTCACCTTTCGCAAAACCTCTTGACAGAAATGATAGTAATAACTGCACTTCAGGGATAAGAGCTGTCTTGATGTTGAAAAGAACTGTTTTGCCCAGCTTCCATACATTATGATCTTTACTACTTTGTATGTTGGGAAACCGCCAGCCGTTTCCAATTCAGCAAATGCACAACAGGCTTCCTCAGTGTATATGCGCGGGGCGGGGTTGCTTACTTCAGCTGCTCAGTAAATGAGGTTTCTCCCATTTTATACAAGAAGAAATTGTCTGGGTAGCAATCGTCCACATAAGGAGCGCATCTCAAAACAGTGTCTACATCTAAGTTGGTGTGCATTGAGCCCCTGTATCCTCTTTATACTTACATAAAGAACTTGAATGTAATGATTAGAAATTGCATATTTAATTAAATATTATTTACTCGTAGGCAAGCCCAGTGTTTATCTTTAAAATTTGTGTTTTTGTTGGTAAACTCTACCTTGCTATACTAAAATATAATTTTTTTAATTATTTAAAACCAATTGCAAATCGTCAGCCATTAGATGGAAAATAAAAATAATCAGAATAAAATCAAGCACAGAAAATAAAAACACCGCAGTTGTAAATTTCATTTGCATCAAATATTAACTTTTTTCATCTGAGACAAATCAGACATATGAGAAAGAAATTAATAATCTTTAACAGATGCCACGATTTGAAGAAAATTTTTTTATTCAACAAATTATACTGAAAAGCCGTATCTCAGACTAGTTACTTTACTGAAGATATGAAAAAGAAAATATTCATTCAAAACATCCTATAACAAATTCACGCAAAGTAAAAATAATGTTAATGAACTTGTAAAACCAGGAATTTGCAAATGGAAATAAAATATTTTCCAACAAGAAAAAGTAGCAAAGTGCAGCAGAGTGAGAAGGATGCTTAGTGGAGTCGAGAAAAGGGCAGAAGTAAAAATTGAGAGGTTTATTAAATTCCCATAAAACCACAATTCTTTTGCTCATTTTGTTTTTGCATAAAAGAAATAAAAAGAGCAAACTTACCAGCATAAAACTGAGCAATAAGACAATCTTTGCTATCAATGAAACGCAAAAAGTAAAAGCTTTTTAAAAGCATCATTTTTGAAGTCTAAAAAGAAATATACATCGTTCCACATTATAACTAAATGCCTTTTCTTTAAAAAATGGTTTATGATTATTTATGTCCATGTAAGGTAATTTAATGATATTGCACCCTATATTTAAAAAATCGTTGATAAACAACAATTATTCAAGTTCTATAGACGTGTAATTTTGAAAGGCTCTACTATCTCACTGACTGACTGAATGTTGTGCACAGCTTGTATTTATTGCGCCATGCTCTTTGCTCATGATTATCAACAATAAATTGCATTCACCACTGAGATACTCAAAGTAAATACAGTATAATTCTGTTATCAGAAGTAGGAGTAAAATACAGTAAAAGTTCTCACTTAGCACATTTTCCTGCTTTGTACGCTGGTCTTCTAAAATGCCGATTCCATTTATATAACACGTACGTAATAAGTTCTCCATTATTACGTTTGGTGATCCCGCTTAGCACGTGCAGATTTGTAATGGTGATTGGACTTTGATGACGTAACTGCTGCAGTAATTGTCACGCACTACGACAATTAGAACGAATGATTTTACTGTATACAGCAAAACCATCGCAGTGATAAACATAAAGTCGTACTGAGCATGATTAATCATGGGAGAATGCCGCCAGGGCACGGTCGCTTTCCGTTTGTTGTTGTTTGTGCTAGGTAGCGCTGGCGGCACGCATAATCAAATTGGTTGTTTGTGAGTAAATATGACGCAAGTTGCATGTGAAAATTTGCCATTATCCAGCGACAGGGCTTTCAAAATGGATAAAAAAAGAACCGCATAAAATTACGACTGCTCAGAAACCTCAGATCATTCAATCGGTTGATAAAAACCTGAACATGAAGCTCAGTGACATCGAGCAAATGATGAAAACCCTTTCATCAACGTTGAACACGATTCTTGAGAAGCGCAAGACTAGAATCTCCTTCCAATGATGGAAATTCAATCAGCCGCAAGCAAATTCAGGATAGAAAATTTCCAGAACTACTATTGATAACTTTTCCACCAACGCAAATTGAATAAAACTACTGTACTCAATGTCTTAATGGATTCCAATGACTCGATTATGCTTCCCGCTTACTACGCTTTCCCGCTTAACACGTCCGTTTTTTCAGGTCCCCAGATAAACCTACTAACGGGATTCTACTGTATTTATTAGTGAAAAACTTCAGCTATGAGAATGAACATTGAGCTCATCAAGGAACAAACTGTTTTATAAAATGTATAATTATTATAAATTATTATGCAATTTTTTCATTTAGATTTTAAAGTGCATCTACAATAAAAAATTAAATAGACTACCTGAACTATATATCCAATTTACCAAAGATACAACACTTTAAGACAGTGGTTCTCAAAGAGTAGGTCGCAGCCCACTGGTGGATCGCCAGCAGATTCTGTGTGGGTCGCGTAAAACATTAAACTAAGTAAGGAGTGGCCTTTCATTAGGAGAGTTTTATTCATTGAAAATTGTTGGTTGAACAATTTAACTTTGATTCAATTATGAATGTCCTGAGAATCACTATTTTTCTCCGGTTTCTCACAGCACCTTTATGTTGTGGCTATTATTAGCATATACACAAAAACCGACAAATAATTAATTGATTTGTCTAAAATTTCTTCGTTTAAGATTAGTTTTGATCATAAAATATTTGACTATCAGTTTAAAACACATATCCAACTGCTTCAATTACTGATAATATTAAAAGTGCTGCTTCTTTTTACTACTTTGTACATGCGCAAAATTGGATTTTCAGCATTATTGGAATTAAATGCAAATTTCGAAAGAAGCTACAATTATCCAACTTCTTGCGTCTGAAGCTAATACACATTTGTAAGAGCGTCAAAGAAGTCATCAGTCAAAACAGAAAACAAGTCCATTGTCTGCATACACCTCATTACGCATACATGCATTTAACTAATAAACTTATACATTATAATTAGGTAAAAAATTCATTAAAAATTTATATTTGTTAAAAGTTCAAAAATATTAAGTATTAAAATTAAAAAATTCAAAAGTATTAAAATCATATTTTTTATTTTTTATTTACCTACCTTTTAAAATATGCATTGCATGTTGGTGGGCGCAAAAAATTACCGCTTTCTACAGTGGGTCGCAGCCCAGAAAAGTTTGAAAACCACTGCTTTAAGGATAATCAGTCAGAACGTATTTTTGAAGCGCAGTACCTGAAAATTGAACAACTAACGCAGTGCAGCAATGATAACGTCCTTTTTGCTTAAATATTTATTTAACAATGACCAAGCGTTAGCAAAACAGAGATTTATATATAGAAATCACTTCTGGGTTTTAATACAGTCAACTACTTGCAGCAACTGCCATCGGCAATCTTCTTTATCATATTTCCATAAACTTACTCTCAAGATGCGCATGGCTATTTATAGATGGAGAGTGGTTTTCACTTAGCGGATTTGTCCAGTTTTGGGTGTGGCAACTACCTATTCATCTGCTTGCTTTTGTAATTATGTTATTGTGATTTTTGTTGGGGTGTTATGGGTAGCACCAAATTGAAGGCAACTGCTATTTTGCAACTACGACATATTCATATTTTGTGCATGACTATGTTCAAATTCCTGTCATCCATTACTATGACTGACAATATGCATTAAGTTTTAATTACATGGCCTATAATTTAATATAGTTTAATGAGACATCAGTTTTAACGACAAACTTAAAACAGCAAAATAGCATTGCACTGCTATACAAAACAAGACACATAGCTATTACGTTCCTCAAGGTGAATTTTCTCTTTCAACGGAAAATGTCACTTTGCACAAATTTTGTAGTTAGTGAAATTTTTAGTAACTGTACTGAGAATTCAAAAAGTTAAAAAATTATTAAATTCACCAAAACTAAAAAAGCTGTGTATGAGTGTTTTCCTTATTAGTATATAAATACAATATTTTATTAAAGTGTGATAAAATTTAATTGAATAAGTACATTTAAAAACTACATAATAAGACCATTAATAAGAAACCTATATTTGACAAATAAAATGCATAATAGCGGAACCTAATAAAATTTAGATTAGAAAAAGTATGCGGATTTTGTTGGGAAGACTTTTCCACCTCAATGAGGCGATCTGTTCATCAGCTCTATAGAGGTTCTTTTCAATGAAATAAATACAGCTTAACAGAGACAGGCTTGCAATGCAAAACTGCTGAAATGCGCATTCACCTCAGCTCACTGATCAACTGATCATTGCATTATTCGATTCCTTATCTATTCAGTGACATTTTGTTTACACTGATAAAATAACTAATTATCACATAGCGTTGCACAGCAAGAATAGTGTATTAAAACAACGTGTAGCTAAATCTTGGATAATTTATTGCAAATATTCATAGAGAAATTAACAAGATGGACATCTGTGCTATGCGACCCACAAATTCAAATCTCAAAATCTGAAAAAAGAATGAATAAATTTAAAAAATACCATCATGCAGTGGCATATTTCAAAAATGGTTCAATAACCACAGGATAACCGTCACTGAAACTTAATCAGAGTAATTTTCAGCGCAAAAGTTTATTGTACTCTAACATTACAGAGAACAACATGTAAAATACATGACAATGACTTGCCATGCACTTTCTACTTTAAAATCAAATGCTAAACAATGAATAAAAAAACTATGCATGAATCAGTTAATTGTGAATAAATTTCTGAATTCATTTACATAAACAGTGGGTACCGCTTATTATTTACCCTTTTTCAGCAAAAAGGTACAACTGCATTCAGCTAACGACATTATTTTTTTCTTACATTCATGAATTACAAAAAGTTTTCTTTTGAATTCATGGTGAGTTCATAGACAATCATTTCAAATTGAAATCGACCTTCTGGCCTTCTTATTTTTTATCATAAGCTATTTTATTATCATAAGCTACACATTGTTGGTATATGGATATGTTAAGGCCGACATACTGTAAGCGTTTTGATTCCCCTGAACATATGAAAACAGTTTTATTTCCATTTGTCATTAATAATAAGTCAACTAATGTCAACCAACAATTGCTTTTACTCGTCAGATAAATTACCTTCTTAGCTAACAATTAAATAAAATTTATGTCTATTGTTCTTTACAGTGTTTGTCAGATATTGTTATGCAAAGCAGCTAATAAAGGCTATTCAAGTACAAAGTGAAAATTTGGAAGTGGTAAATTGTCCACAACTGCAGCTGTCAGCCAAAACTAGCAGTGGTGATTGTTGAATTTTAGCATTGAAATATTTCTCTGATTTCGGTTGACTCTTTTCTGAAAATGTTTTCAGTTTGAAATAGCACTTATCAATTTTAATTCTTTAATTTTTTAATTAATTCAATTGCTGTTCTGTTTCTTTATTTAAATAAAAATTTGCAAATTTCTTTAAAAATAAACACACAATTATTTTTATTAAATGTATTTTTCAATATTTTAAGTAAAATGACAATGAGTTGATTTGAGATAGCGTCCAAAGCGCTGTTAAAATTCCAGATCATTGTTTCAATTTATGCCTGGGGACATGATGGTGCTCAGAAATTAATAATTTAACCTTCGGATGATTAAAGTGCGGTCAATTTTGGTATAGCTTACAATTTTCTCTTTATTTTTTATTTGAACGCTGTTCAGCTCTTCTGATGTATTCATTAGTTTTACTTTTGTGCATTTTTGATCTAACAGAGCCAAAAGAAGCAATGCAAAGAAGCACTCAGCGACAATTTCAACAGCAATGTAGATGCTTGTTCAAATTATTATAATTGAAAATACGCTCCCACAATTTCTAGCTGAATTGTTCGAATTTGTCATCTGTAGTTGATGTGAACTTGGTAATTTCAATGCAACAGATCAGCAAAATAACAAACGATATATTTATCTGATTTAGAATCCTCAACATTTAGAATCATAACTGTAATGCAAGAATTGCAAATTTAACGGTCAGTCAACCCAGTAATTTACTAAAATATTAATATAATTTACACAAAATGCATAACTGCATGTGTTTATTTGTAAATAAATTTTCAGATTTTTAGAAAAATTGACTTTAAAAAGAAATTAAACTTCATTTGGCTACCTTAACAACAAAACATATAAAAGCTTTTTAAAATTATATTACAAATACTAATCACTAAAAGTGCAAGGTGGAAAATTTAAAGTTCATTTAAAATATTTTTAAAAAAATAACTAAAAACAATGAAAAAATTCCACTATCAAATTGGTGGCGTCACTGATCAAACACAAAATGAAATCAGATGTTGCGTAATAAATTGTTATGTAATTAAAAATTTGGACCAATAAAATAAACAAAATTCTGGCTAATCAAAGCAAAACAATTTCAATCAATGAAAAATTTAGACGAGAGAACCAATACTATTACGCCATAACTATGCATTGAGAAACTAGGCAATGAAAACTTCATTTCATGCTAACCAATGGAACATTAGTTTCAAAAATTTACCTAGAGAAACTAAATCAAAACATATTCACAAGATAAGAAATATTTACAAGAACAATCATAATAATTTAAGAATAAATTCAAGTTTCATCTTCATTTTCAAAAGTAACAGAATAATTAGACAAATGCAACCTAATTGAATTTTAATAACATGGAACAGCAATTTGTTTGTTTAAAAAAATTTTTTTTAATTTCAGTCTTATAATTACCTGAATAAAAAAACTTTTATATATTTCATTTTCTTATTTCTGTTTCAGCAAATGAAATTAATTTTACAAAACAGTATTTACAGTAAATTACGTGATGCTGATAACACTTGCTTTTCAGTACAGTGTATTATGGGTTATGATTGAACAGAAAGGGTTTAATATAAAAATTGTACTGGTTATTAAATTTTTATTATTTGTAAATTACGTTAATGAAGGTTTTTTTAATCTTTTCAAAGAAACAGATTTAATTAAATGATGACTAATTTAATAAGTAGCAAAACTTTTATTATATCTGAATTGAAAATTGAAAATAACTTGTTTGAAATGTTCCAAGATATGGGCATGGAAGATGTTGTGAAATTTTGCAAGCTGGTAGGTCATTTGAAACATTTACCACGTACCGGCTGGCTGTATAAGGGTATTGAAAATCCGGAAACTGTAGCAGCTCATATGTATCGAATGGCAGTGCTTACGTTTTTTCTACAAGATGAAGATTTAGACACGGCACGTTGCATGAAGATGGCTCTGGTGCACGATTTGGGGGAAAGCATCATTGGTGATATAACCCCTTTTGATAACATTTCTGCTGAAGAGAAGCAGAAAAGAGAAGAAGATGCAATGAAGAAAATTGCATCTCTTTTACCAGGTGCAGGCTGAAAGTGGTTTACAGTTTGTTGATTTTGTTGATATTCTTCTTTTAGCTGGCCGAGGTGAAGAAGTGCTGCAACTTTTTCAAGAATACGAAGAAGGCAAGACGGCCGTAGCCAAATTCGTCAAAGATTTAGATAAATTCGACATGATCATGCAAGCATTTGAATATGAAGTGTCAACAAGCAGACCAGGACAACTGGAAGAGTTTTTTCACAACAGTACATTTAGAACTGAAACTATTGCTGAATGGGCCAGTCGAGTGAAAACTTTGCGCAGTGAAAATTGTTCAAATTTGCCCAAACCTTCCTCAAACAGCTCCTCTTAGAAAACGGAAGCAGTGTTTCCACTCACCAAGCCGTCATTGAATAATAATATTGCAATAGTAAATGATTTTACTTTTAATCTTGTTTAATTTGCATGTCAGTGTGCCACTAGTGCTCATCAATTACATTTCAACTTATGCTTGAATTTTCTTCACATATTATTCAAATTGCTAGCATCACAGTGATTATTGCTGATTGTTTTCACAAATTACTCTGAGAATACAAACAACGAATGGTTCGATTCAAACAACTGGAGATCTTAACAAAAAATATCGTAATGACAGTGCTTTTTTACATATTACATTTACGCAGTTTACGCAGACATTAAATTTGTAATGCCTCTGTGCAGATGATATTTCTAGTTGTATTTATACATTCAAATATTTTAATAATGAAATGTCTGCTCTATTCCACAAGGTGCTTTGCGCGTCAAACTAATAAAATTCTCAACGCTGCAGTATCAGGAAATAAAGTGTTTTGAAATGGAACATTGTATGCACAAAGTGTTTAACCCTTTTAATATTTCACATTTTCAAATTTACATTAACACTTGAAAATCTACAGTAATACTACAATTTATTTTGTTCTTAAACATAATTGCTTCCTGCATTATTAGTAGAATTTCAAATGTTTTAATTAGTTTAATGCATTCAATTCATTAATTAATTAATTAATTTAATGTAAAGTAATCATTAAATTAATGAAAATGATTACTTTTCCCATTGTTCAATTATTTTCTTCCTTTGCGCGTGCATTTCAGAAATCAACTAACAAGCAGACGCAAGGAGAATAATTTTTTCGTTCTACTAAATATTTTTGAAACTATACTCACCTGCACTCACTGCACATCAAAACACTGACCTTGTCACGTGATTATCATATTTAACAATACTTTGAATAACACATTTCAAATAAAAAAATCAAATAGTTCAAATTATTCACTCAAAAAAATCAGTTTTTCTCTTTTTAATTAAAACAAATCCCAACACCAAATATTCGCATACAGATACATCTTTTCATGAATCCAATTTAATCACAATTTCTATTATCATTTTGAAAAAAAGTATATAATTTCTCTGAAAAGTTGATGTCAATTATTACCTTAAATAAACACCATCGACCTCTGAATAAAATATTACGCTTAGAAAATTTATATTACTATTTAAATTTTTTCGCAATTAAAACCATCACTACATCATCATCGCCGTTATGTTGCCTCCATTTTTCAATTATTTTGTTGTTGCTGTTGTTGTTGTTGCTGCTGCTGCTGCTGACTGGCCATAAATGTTGGCTGGATGTAAGACTGCTGCATCCCTTGTGTTGTACGTGCAAACGGATTCACACCAGGTGGAACGCTGCGATACATCTGCGGTGGAATCGGAGGCATTCCAGGAGCATGTTGATCAGGCTGCGGTGGTAACATCGCAACTCCTGCCATCTGCTGTTGCTGTTGAGTAGGTGGTGGTGGTGGTGGTGGTTGCTGTTGTTGCTGCTGTGGCTGAATAGCTGGACTGTAATCATGTCGAATACTTTTCTGCAGATACGGAGCCGCATAGCCAGCTTAATTTTCAAAAAAAAGTTCAAATTTCTTTCAAATTAAAATGATTATTTTCATAACAGAAAATTGTTACTGTTCATCGGATGAAGATGGGGTTGTTGGATTGCATGATCGGTGTTGGTATTTAATGGACGCGCTACCATCTGTCCAGGAACTGCCTGTGTAGGTGGCTGCTGACCACTTACGTAACCAATCGTATTAAGCTGAGAATGAAACATCTGATCTCTATGACTTGGTTGAAAACTCAAATGTCCGGTTGGTTGGGTTGCCGTTGGAAGAGTGCGCATTTCTGCTCCACGTATTGCTTCCGCTAATTGATTGCAAAAAATAATTATAATTAAAAAAACAAATACTATTAACAATCTACCAGTAGAATGAAATTGCTGCTGAGCAGGATGCACAACCTGCTGAACGGATGGTTGAATCGTGGCAACGCTCTCTTTGACGGCATAAATTGCCGCCTGCGCAGGCAACTGATTCGGCGTGTTTGAGCGCGCTTAAAATAAAATCATAAAACAAAAAAAATGTGATGCCGTTAGTTTTTCCTGCTTACAAGGCGTCAAGCTGCCACCTTCGTGTGCTTTTGCAAGCAGCTCAGAAACTTCTTCAACTTTACATCCTCCCTGCTGAAGTGGATCGAACTCCATACCTTGCTTTGACAAATCAACACTACTGGAATCTTCACCAACAGTAGGCTGAGAATCAGTTTGCGAGGAAACACCTATATTTATTATTTATAAAAAATTACTCAAAATAAAGAAATACAAATTATTCTGATACGTACTTCTACCGGAACTTGTGAGCAAGTTGCATCGTTCTATCTTTTCAAGTACTTCAATAGCCGAATCTCTTATGACCTCCAAGCTACGAACAATCTCATTAGCTGTATCAGTTTTCATTTCAGTCGATGATTCTCTGACTAAAATATAAATTAATAATAAAAGACAAAGCAATCATCCAAAGCAAACCCAGCAACGTAAGGCGGAGAACACGATGACACTGAATAGCAAATGCTAGGTCAGAGCTGTCTAATATTGTTACCAGATCTCCGTCTGAAAACAAGAATTAAGACAATTTTTTTAATTCACGTAATCTGAAATGAATTACCATCATCAGTATATTTCACGGTGACATCATCAGTGGCGGTCAATTTGTCTTTGAAGACGCGCTGCATCATCAAAACAAGCTCGTCATAAGTGATGTCATCGTTCTGAATTGGTATTTTTCGAATGTCATCACCAAGTTTTACTTTAATGATCAACGTTTTCGAATAATCCACACCATATGGAGTTTTTAAATTATCCGAAACCATTCTGAAGCTATAAAAAACAAAATTCAATCTATACAATCGATCTCATAAAAATGAAAAAAGTAAACAAACGCAATAAAAAGTGACTGACATACAGTAAGGTTTATTATTTCTGAAAAAACTGAGTAAACACCATTTTGAATATTAAATAAAGTCAATAAATGAGCAATTTAATTGACATCACAAAAATGCTTAAAGCAGAATGTTAAAGTAATCACAGTTAACGGCAAAACCATAACAAACCAAAAACAAAACGTCAATAAGCAATAGGAAGTTTGCGTACTTTCAAAATAGAACAATGACACGCGTACTTAAGGTTCAATATGAAAATTCAACAGCTTTAAATGTTCAGAAGTCGATATCAAAAGAAAAAAACGCATGAATGATACAAGAAATAATTCTTTAATGATTTGTAAAATAACATAAAAGTAATAAATAAATTGTTTAACTTACTTTTTCTTGTTTTCAGAAAAATGACACGCTGATAAAAGGAATTCGTAAAGCAGAAGACGTAAAGAGAGACGCCAACGTAACAACGAATGCCAATTGACCACGACTGCCGGTACCAACAAGCTACAGTATACTCACTTGCACATGCATTACAGTAATTACTCTGTAAAATAAAGTTTTTAATTAAAAAAATAAAAAGTTCAAAATTCCTATGAAACACTTTAAAATACATTTACATAAAACATATTCATATTACTGTTAACATAAAATAATTAAAAAAAGAATAATTGGAAAGAAAACGGACCAGCTATTAACTAAATTTTATTTATTTTATTGATGTTAATAAGAGTTTATTTTAAATTTGATAAACATTATTTTACATTTTTGAAATTTTATTAATTTTTTGAAATGTAGCTGCCTAAAATGTTTCAAAGCATAATGCAAATAATTTGTGACTAACTTTTGTAGTTTAAAAAATAAGACTCTGAAAATTATATTTTTCAATCAGAAGTAAGCGTCATAAATTAGATTTAAATTATTAACACAAAATTTTTTCCATTTTTTATACATTACTGTACCGAATACAGTTTGTTCCCATGCCGGAAATAACCCCCCCCCTCCCAAAATAAAGAATTTTGTTTTGAAATTTAGTTACTATTAAATCTTTTTGTTTAGGATGATTTTCAGGTGAATGACATGAAAATACTTTATATTTGTACATACAATTCAGACATTTATTGGCTACATCAGTCAAAATATTTTACAGTTTTTATAAGTTGTAAAGATTTTTTTATAGTTTTATTTTATATTATTTTGTGACTTTAAAAATTGTTTTTCAATTGAAAAGCTTTAATAGTTTATAAATAATTTTAATATTTTTTGTTTAATTTATACTGAAAATTTTTAAGTACTTTGTTTCCTAACTATTTTTTGTTTGAACAGCAATTTTTGAGAAGAGAACTGAATAAATTTTTTCCCCAAATAGATCGCTTTGCTGTTGGACACGATATAGTTATGATATTTTATACTTTCATAAATAGCAAGTAATGAATTTGTTTTGAAAATAAAATGTACGAAATGTTTCATGCAGAGCGCGATTGGCTTGTTTGGTTTAACATGAAATGCAATGTTGAGCAATGCATGAAATTGAGATTTCTGGCAATCAGGTATCTTAAAACACGCAATAATTTGGTATTTTGTGTTGTGTCATTTTGTGTTTGGCGTTTGCTTAATTATTTGTGCGCATTGGTATATTCGTAAAACAGTATTACGTGATGTAAGCGCCAAGTGGAATGTTAGATTTCATGTCTTTTCTAAAATGTTCAGAGATTGGTAAAGACAATCATCAGCTGTAGTATGAGATGAAAGCTGAGAATGTTGAAAATGATATGATTGTATGCGTGATCATTAATAAAGAGAGATGAAAATTATTATTGTGCGACTATCTTTGTTTCTCCTTGGTGTATTTTAGCAGTGAAACCTTTTTATATTATGTTTATTTACGTAAAAGGTGTAAACTTCATTCACGAAATATGCACAACTTTTACAATATTAAATAGCAATTATACTTTTTTGCAAAATATTTATGTAGCAATGTGCAGCATAAACGGGGTAACCTTTTACTTTGTTCAAGAACTATGTATTTTATTTAAAAATGTAACAGAATTATGAGCAAACAAATGTCAGCAACTGATGCTAAATATAAATGAATGGCATCATTTCCATCATAAGAAAGATAAAAATAAATATATTATGCTTTGAGAAAAGAAAAATTATAATACTAAATTTATATAACAGTTGCTGTTAGACTATTAGAAAATGAATGTTTGTTTCTAAAGGTTTTTGAAACTTGGTCTTAAGCAGATTCAGTTTCATAATTTAAAAATTGATTTTCAAACATTATTAGACTTTGTAAATTAAAATTAAATTTTTTTTTAATGAGATTAAATATTTGAGCTTACAGATGAACTGTTTAAAAGTGACCAAATTGTACGTTGAAATTCTGCCATCGTTTTGCTTACATCTCCTAAACATGTGGCTTACAGATGTACTTTTTTTGTTTGATTTGTTTTCCAGAATTGCATAGTTATTTAGCTCAAAATCGTTTTCAGCCAGTTTAACTGCTTGCGTTTAATATTTTGTTTCCCTTTTTCTTTTTCGTGTTCATTTCATTATATAAATTTAAATTTTTAACAAATTTTATTTATTTTTTGACTGCTTGTCACCTCTACATGTAAAACTAACCAATTCATTTAAAATAACAATTACAAAAGTATACTTTTTATAAGTGAAAATCAGGTACAAATAAATTGGCGGTAATGGTTGCAAACAAATAAGTACTGACCAATTTAGGATTGCATAAATTTTTTAGGGTCAAATTCAATAACATTTTTGGTTTATGCAACACAATATAACGTTTCCATATCTTGATCACTACAGCTTGTATAATTGGAGAATACGAATTTACGAATACTTTTTTTCCTCACATTAAATTGCACATACATACAAATAGCAGCATTTAAAAGTACTATTAGAAATGAATTAAAAAATATTAATTTTGAAAATTAATCTTTATTGAAATCTTAAACCAGTAATCATAATAATCTTAAAGTAACTAAAATCTTAAACCAATCACAATGATCCATGTTGACCAATAACCAAAAATATATGCATATTAAAGTTGTTGTTTCTTTTTTTAAATTTTAAATTCAATTTCAATCAACTCTAAAACAAGTTGAGAAGGATGGAAGTTTGCTTGCAAACGCAACTAACTACTTGAGGAAAGTGTGCAAGTTTTAAGAGTAGAATAATAACCAGACTTGAAAGGTGGCCTTGTCCGAATTTTCAGCCGTTAATCTTCTTCAGAATGGCAAACATAAGAATCTGCTAGCAGACCAGACCAGACTTTGACATTCCAGTCGTTCAGCAAACGACCTTACTGGTAACCGGTAGCCTTGAAAATTAAATTTGCTTTTAGTGATGCAGCAATGTCAGAAAAACATCAACCTGATAATTGTTTTTCTTTATTGTAATAATTCTATTCATCTGGATAATTCTGCCTCGATATGAACACAAATCACCAATGTTACAACAATTTATCCAATATTCAAGCGTATTAGTTTACTAGTTTGATTTGAAAAATAAGTATATTTATAAGATGGATCATTCCAAATATGCAAAGTATATGTATGCAGTATTGAATAGGGAAATGTGAATGAATGAATAAATAAATAAATAAATAAATATTTATATTTATAACAAAACGTAGATAACAATCTACTGTGTACCTGAATGAAGTGTAAAGTAATGGAAAAGAAACACACAGGTAAAGAACAAGAATAAAAAATAATAAATCTAATATTTAACGACTGATTTAGAATAAGAATTGTTGGAATTTTTACAAAAGTAAGATCAGAGGCAATGCAGTTATGAGAAGAAATGTCAGCGCAAAGCGCAAAATCAACTGACGAGCTGCTTATATCAAAGCACAGCAGAGTTTTGTGTGTTCAGTACTCGTAGAGTTGCTTGTAAAGAGGACAACAATAACAGCACCAACACGAAAGAGCAATCAAAACGGCTGTGAGCACTACACCGGCGATAATAACAGCAACCACAGCTCCAGTTCTGATTTAAAAATAAAATAATAAAAATAATTTAATGTCAAGTTAAATTGCCAACTTACGGAATAGCAAATGGACAGCAAGACGGTTTCCAAGTTCCCATATAAGGCCAGGTGCAACACCAGTTGTAGTTATCCCAGTCGGTTGGCTGTGGACAAAATGATAAATATCCTACAATATCGCATTATCGTTTCAAAATACTAAATTGAACAATAATTGTAATGTGGTGATTATTTTAAAACGTTTCCTGCAACCTTTCGTAATGCTGACACAAACGAACAATGCTATTTATCATTGTTGATCTCAAACAGTTCAATGACTCAAAGTGCGCATTTGAAACATGATTCATCGTTTCGTTGACAAACAAAAAAACTATTATTATTATTATTATTATTATTATTGCCATTTTACATTAAGATTAAGTTTATTAAATTTTTTACTTAACAAAAGTTGAATAATTGAAATTAAAATAATATGACAATGATTGTTGTCGATTGAAAAATCAATTCAAATGCATCAAACGGGTAAACGTAAATTAGGGTGTGGCATTGTAAATAAATACTTGCCAGCAGTTGCTGCACTGTAAAGAGTGAAAATTAATCATAAAAACATAATTGGAATGGATAAAAATCCAAAAAAAATATAATAAAAAAGAATGCACACTACCGAGTTGTAATTCCTTTATAAAAATTTTAAAGTGAAAAAAATTAATTAAAAAAAAGAATAGAAAAAATACCATATCCAGAAGGACACCACCAAATTCGACGATTGCCAAGTCTTCCTTCGATGTAATTACGCGAAGGATCATTCAATTCTTGACCCTGACATTGCTTTACTAAAAGAAAAAGATTAACAACAACAAGATATATATATATATATATATATATATATATATAATTTAAAATAAAGCAAAATGAAAGAAAATTCAGCATGTTCATCAGATACTATACCGTAATGAATGAGGATGACGGCCAAAATTGTGAAGAGCAGGTTTGTTGTCAAGAAGGACCGTGCCATTGTTGAACGTTTGAGCAATGGACGATAGACAAGTGAAAGAAAAGATGAATGAGATGAAAATTTTCGACAAATTTCAACACGTTCTGTGCTTGTAGTGAATGTTAATTATTGAATATGATGTGAAAAATAATTTGTGTTGAAATTAGAAATGGAAAAAAGAATTAAGCAGAGCTTCTCAGGCGAGGAAGGTATTAAAATGCACAAACAGGAGGAAATTTCTCAACAGCCAAGCTAGCCGGCAGGCAAATGTATACTTTGCTGACGAAACGACGACGACAACGGCTTGTGCTCTTCTCTGGACACTGTTCAGAGCAATGATTCAACGCAAACAGGACGCGGCTTTTCCTACAAAACAAACCACGTTCCAATGACAGCTTTTGATCAATAACAGTTTGCAACGTCGACGTCGGTGTCATACTGTAGCAAAGGTGACGCTGCAGTTGCGTTGCCAGGCAACGCGCAGCGTTGAACAAGGTCGAAGCCAATTCAACTTGCCAGTCCGGCCCAGATTCACCAGTCAGCGTTTGGTCGATCCGGCTTTTGTTTACCAATAAATTGTCACAACCGAAGCCGGTCGTCTTTCCACCAATCGCTGCACAACTATTTTGTATTTAAATTTTTATCTTTCAACAATTATTGGTTGGTTTTTTTTCTAATTCATTCATTCCGTTTTAATTTTTATTCTCGTTGAAAATATATTAATTATTACAAAATTCAATTTTTACCATCAACAAACGTAACAATTGCACATTTGAACTGTTCTCTCGAACCGGTTTCAACTTTCAACACAATGAACTAACGGGATTGCTTAGCGGCGAAGAAAATTCTTTTTTTTTCAACTTTCATGAAAAAATTTACAATTTCATCTAATAAAATACTATTTTTTCATATTTATAATAAAGAAAGATTTATTTTAATAATTTTCAAAAAAATTAATTACCTAATTGCACTTGATATGTTTTTTAGTACAAAAATTTATTGAAAAGCAGGTGCTTTTACACTACCGTATGAATAATTGTTTTTCTTCGATAATTTCCCTTTCAAGGTTGTGCTATCAAGGTAGTAATTTGAGCTAATTTTGCGATTTTGAACTTATATCATGCACCTGTGAAAATTTTGAATCAATGCAGAGTTTATTTGACAAAAACAAAAGTTCAAATGTCTCATTTGACATTTGCTGACGATATGCTGCTATTTAGTTGTAAATGTTTATTTCTCAGACGTATTCATTTAGGACGGCACTGCTTAAATTAGAAAACTGTTCCGATTCGTGCACCGAACCGATGATGATGCAGTTATTGATTCATCTGGCTGTTCTGAATGCGACTTTCACTTTCACTTGCCGTATTGTCAAAAGTTGTCGCTAATTTGTTTCTGTGTGAACATTTTTGCACAATTTTTAGTGATAAATGAATGCTTTGACTGAATGATCATTTTTATTACGCAATGGTGTAATTTAGTTACGTTGCACCATTGACCAGTTGAGTTGATTCATTTGTAAATGTATACTTTATATTTTTTTGTTTTATACTTTTTAGAGTTTGCAAACTTGTAGTTTTTTCAACGATAAGCGGAATTGATCGAGCTTTACAAAAAGAAAAACGCATATTCACTGGATAATTGCTTGAAAATTTGAATAGTTATTGCAAAAAGTAAGTTTATGTAGTTTTTCAAAAGCCTTGCACATAATTGGAATGTTTTAGGCGAGTTGTGATCAATTGCTTCACTTAACTTACAAATATATTATCTACACGTAGATTAACATTTTGCTCTGAAGAAGCTCGTCACTGAAGGAAGCATTATTGCGTGTTCAATAATTGATGTAGCAATGAAAAAGCCGTTCGTGGCGAAACTTGTTCTAGTCGGATCTACCGGTCTGCGTTTAACGCGGATAATTCCTTTTTCTTTTTCTTATTGATTATAGATTTATTTTTCAGGCGTGGGCAAAACGAGCATTGTACTTCGTCACAGTGGTTCTGATTTTAGTACGCAAGTTAGTTCAACTATTGGAGCTTCTTTTTGTCGTACAGAAATGTATGCAGCTGTTGGTGATGCAATTTATTCATTCATATTAACTTTAATTCTTTCTTTATAGGAAAGTTGATGATACTGATCTTTTGATTCAAATTTGGGATACCGCCGGGCAGGAAAGATTTCGTGCAATGGTTTGTAATTGTTGATCGATTTAAATATTGATTTTGTTATGTTTTTTCTTTTGATTGTCAAGGCTCCGATGTATTATCGAAATGCGGATGCTGCTTTGGTTGTGTATGATGTGACCAATCGACGAAGTTTTGAAAGTCTCCGATCTTGGATTGATGGTAGAATTGATTGAAAATGGAGTATTTTTTTAATTTATGAATATTATTTTTTAATTTTAGAACTTAAGCTGAATATTGATAAGCCATTTGTAATTTGCGTTGTTGGCAATAAGGTCGATTTGGCTGAACTGAGAGAAGTTTCCACAGAACAAGGCAAACAACTTGCAGATTCTAACGGGGCACTGTTTTTCGAAACATCAGCACTAACTTGTGCTGGTAAATTTGCATTTTTAATATTTTGAATTTTTTTCGTTCACTTTTTGCCACGGATATATTTGTCTTTAGGCGTTGAAGATATGTTCAAAACAACTGCAAAGCGTATGTGCGATTTGATCGCAGGCTCTGCTGACTGTCGAACAGAGTCGCATGTCAATTTACATCTTAATTCAAAATCGAAATTATTCGGGTGTTGCTGAATACTGCCGTACACATAAGCATACACGAACACACACATATATCTATATCTATATCTATATCTATATATATACATTGGTGTAAAAGCGCAAAGTTGTGCATTCAAATGTGGAATTATTATTTCAGTTGTCTGTTTGTCGCTTTGCATTATTTTGCCAAGCGGATTTTGCCTTGACTTTTTAAATTTTCGTAGTTTTAATGCGCGAAATTGTTTTCTCCTTTTTCCAATAAATTCAAATGGTTATGCTTTATTTTTTAAACAACGATGATAGTGTATTTTGTTTGCACTTGTTCAGTTGTGCTGATCACGCTCATTGAAAGTGCCACAATACAGTATAGCTTTGCTGGTCGTTTGAAAATGAAAAAAAC
Source organism: Trichinella pseudospiralis (assembly GCA_001447645.1). NCBI lineage: Eukaryota > Metazoa > Nematoda > Enoplea > Trichinellida > Trichinellidae > Trichinella > Trichinella pseudospiralis. The sequence continues at coordinate 29,702 of JYDV01000012.1, forward strand.
TGCATTCAAAGTTGTCGTATAATTTGAACCAAGCATTTTTCTATTTTATTGTGAATTAATTTGGTGTCATTTGAAATTCTACAAAGAGTTTTTTCTTTCTTTAAAAACTTAACTGCTTCAATTAAGCCGTTCATCAGAAATTTGCATAATTCTGAAAATTTCATTTGAAAAGAAGTAAATTTTGCATAACATCCCCAAGTATCGCTGACCGCATTCTTGTTTAATTGTAAACATCTCTCTTTGCACAACAGAATTCAAAGTGAAATTTTTCGCGGTAAAATCTGTCAAAACAATTTTCAAACAATACAATAGAACTTAATTATCTTTAATAATTTTTTTATCGCTTGCACGTACAGGTGCAAAACTTTTTCAATGATCAATTTTTCAAATGATATTGTTTTTGTTTTCATTAATTATAATTAAAATTGAAATGTAACTATGAAGAACACTTTTATTGTTATAATCAATAAATTACTGATATCAACAATATGAAATTGAAACAATTGATCATCAATGAAGTTTCATTTTTTAACATTGTAAATGACAATTATGAAAAAAATAAATGATCATTTTATAAAAAAGACATATGCATTGTTTAAAACTAGTATTGGTTATTTGAAAAAAAAATTTTTTTAATAAAAGTCTTTTGTTCGTCATTGTGCTTGCGGTGTTAGTCCCGTTAAAATGTGAAATTTCAATTAAGCAAATTTTTGACTAAATCTTATTCTACTTATTGATTGCATAAATCTTGCATTTACATTTTTAATTAAAGAAGCGCTGCAACAGAGCTGCCATTAATGGAGTCAATTTTATTCATCAATGCTATGAAATTGCGAGCGTGGGGTAATTTTCTTTTTTGAATCCATGTTCACTGATGAAATATTTATTAATAATGAATGAATAACAATTTTATGGTAAATTTCTGCCGCAGACGAAATGCCACCTTTAGATAATTTTGAAATGGTGATAATTTTGAAAATTAATTTTTGCGTGATTTCTTGCAAATATTTGTCGGTCTTTTTCAATTTGTATTTTTCATTTTTGATTGTTTACTTGAAAAAAAGCATATAAAAATGCAGCACATGCAGCAAACAGAACAAAATTTGTCCAACAGAATCATTTATACGGGCAATATAAATGCACAACCCAATTTCATCCTCATCGAACAGCACTTCCGCTGTTTGTGTACACTATTCACCTGACACCGTTTATGTGACAATAAAATGAGCAAGCAAGCATGGTTGGAGAATTGGATTAATTGTGATCAGTTTCAAATTAATTGTGAAAATTAACAACAACGTTGGATCAGTTGACGAGCGTCGATCTCAACGCCGGATTGGATCTCATTTTCGGCCAGATAACGGAGAAAAGCTATTGCAACTTCGTTAGCTTTGAAAACGCGGTTTTGTTCATACATTGCCTGCAGTTGGTGTCTGATTTCCTGGCTGTGGGAGTGGCTGATGACGGTGCGCAGCCAACTGGTGTCCAAGGCGCCGGGATTGAAGTGCAGAACCTGAACGTCGGGCGTTTCCAACGCCAGCACGTTGAGCACGGTCATCCTGGACGACCTGCCCAAGCCGACCATGCCGAACGACGGCGCCGTGCTTTCTGCCAACGGGGCACTCATGTTGACGATCAGCTTCTGCTCACAATGGTCGAACACGGTCCAAAAGCAGGCGTTGGTGACCAGCATCGAGACCACGTTCACGTTCAGGGTCTCTTGCAAGATCTTCTCGTCGCGCATTTCGATCACCGGCTTGTCGAGCACGTTCAACGTGCTCGCGTTGTGCACCACCAAGCCGAGCTCGAACTGTTCATCCCGGAGTCCGTGGGCGAGCTGTATGGCACGCAGATCATCCAAATATTGGTCGCCGTTCGGCTTGGCCAAGTCCCAAGTGAGCAGGTGGACGTGAAGACGACAATTCCGCTCGTACATCCCCTGACGCACCACGCCCAGCCGGCTGGCATGTCTGGAAGTGAGTATGAGCACCGATTCAGGCCCTAGCAGCGAGGCCATGTTCTCTGCCAGGGCGCGGCCGAAATTTTGACTGGCGCCGGTGATCATGCAAACCGTCTTGCGGTTCCAAAATTCACATCCGCCCATTGCTAGCAAAAACGCGATTAAATTGTTCACCAAGCTTACCTGACCGTACAACTAAAACTACAAACTCACCCAACTCGTCGGCTCGTCTGACAAACAAACGACTATTGCCACCACTAATTGCGCTGCAATTGACCAATCGGATGCAACGCAACAATGCTACAATCACGCCATCTACGACCCAAATTTTCTTCTCATTAAAATACGGCATCGTGTATTTTTTGTTTTTGCATGTTTTTTATATTTCTGATCAAATTTTCATCAACCGAAAAAGATCCAATTGAAAGCTCTCACTTTCTTGATTGCAGTTGTAACTTTTTCTCCGTTTTATTCAATTTAGAAAATTATTTTTTGATATTTAATACTCATTTTTGCAAACATGAAATCCATAACTGCATTTGGAAACGAATTCAATTTGCCTAATGAACACGAAAATTTATTTGTCTTTCTTTCTCATTCTTTTTTGCTGCTCTCATTTGCACCCTCTTTATTCACTTTAGCAATTATACATACGTTCAAACGATTTTGCTGGTCGCTGTTTCCAATTTGACAAAGAAGAAGCAAATAAATTTTCTCCAAACAAGTTTATCATCCCGACGTTCGACAGCTACTATTTTGGCAAACAATTCAAAATATTCCACTGTTTGTCGTTCGATTATTGTCATTCATTTCAATACAAATTTATTTGAATAAAAATATTCTTATTTTCTTCTTCTTTTTTTTATTTTATGCAAAATTTTGCTTGTTATGCATTGATTCCTGTTTTTCTTTTTTTTATAGTAACCCTACAGTATGCAAGAATTTTTTGTTTTTAAAAAAACAATCTTGTAAAAATACAGTAAATTAAAATGAAAATAATACGGATCTATTGTTTTTGATGAGTAATTTTTTTGAAAAAAATTTTTTTTCTGCTTTTGATCTTCTTTGTGTTTGTTTGTTGCGCAAGCACTTCAAAGAAAGCAAACATTTCAAAGCTTATCTGAGTACGTGAACAGAACAAACAAGCTTGCTAGTTATTTGTTGTTTCTTGAGATTGTTTTCTGCACACTTTGGAACATCATTAGCGTTCAAATTGACTGACAAAGCGATCGCTTGTTGTCAGCGAAGTTCACGTGAGGGTATTTTTCAACCATCTTACAGTACAAAAAAAAACTGACTCATGTTTGTATAGTAATCAGCAGTGCAAAGCATAGCAAGAAACATAAAAATAAAAAACAACAAAATTCCGAGTGTGATTGTTTATCATTTGAACAAAATGACCAACATAAAATTGCTGATCGAGCAATTTTAAGTATCGTGTACTATGAGGTAAGCAGTGTTGCATATAAGAAGCTTACCATTTAACAAGCATTTGTTAAACACAAACATAAACTTGAACAAAAAAAAAACAAAAACCAGATCACATTGTTCAAAAATTACACGTTACTGTCATGCATTTTATCATGCTACGGAGGTGGTGGGTTTCAATTTTGGCCAGTGAGCGCAAACACGAACTGCGACTGCTCACCTTTGATAAAACAAATGCTGAACAACGTCTGCGGTGGAAAAGTGTCTATAACGTCGCACATGTTCTGGTCGATATTCTGTTGCTCTTTCAAGCTATTTATTTCACACTCGTTCACTCGAAATGCATGATCGAACTGTTGCGACATCAAATAATCCATGCGCGTCTTATCGTTGGTCACGTGATAATGTTCTACACGGCGTGATTTGGGATCAATGCTGCTGCACAACATGCAATCTTGTTTCTTGCTTTGCAAATACAACGCAGTACGATGGCGAAATATTCCTAAATTTTTTGATTTGCTCAACTGTTGTTTCCATTTTTCATTTTCAGCCTCCTGAAATGCGGCAAAGCTCTTCTCCCGACCTTTCAGCACTTTCTGCATGGCAAACTTAAAACTATCAACTGTGGCTATTCGTTCATCCAACGGAATTGCTTCCAACTGCGGCAACAACTGCTCTTTGCATCTGTTGTTGTTGCACATACACTTCTGGCATTTGAAAATTTTCTTCAATTTACGGCATCGACAATTCGCATCAGTACAAATCATTTTTATCCACTTGTTACAAATCATGCATTTCACCTCTGCAGATTCTTCTACATTCTCCTTTTTTGCTTCGACGACTCTGATCAAATTTTGCATAACCTAAACGAAAAAAAATACAAAACAATAACAACAGAATATTTTCCAAGCACCTCATCATGTACGCACTTCCCCTCTTTTCCAACCCAGTGGAACGCACCCAAACAATCCACCTTCGTTCAATTTTAAATGAAAGAGTCGCATCGTAGCATAAGCATCCTCTATCGAACAATGACCCTCTGAAAACAAAACAACAAGTTCAACAAAATTGATCACCGCAAAAAAAAGATGCTGCAAAATTACCCGATCCTTGCTGTACATTCAAGCCCAACAATCGGTCGCACAATCGACGAAGACTAGTACGCCGGGCAGAATTTTCGTTCAAATTCAAAGTAAACCCAATGTCTATCACATAAGGATGGTAAAGTTCCAACGCGTTCATGTCGAAGTGTATAGAATGACCGACTAGAATCGCGTTTGGCGGCAGTATTTCTTGCAAATAATGCTGTACGTCTGCCAAACGCAGTGTCACACCGTCGAGCAATTCCGGCGTCATACCACTCCAAGTGGTCAGGTAATCAATGATCTGCTTTTCCGGCTTGACCAGTACGTCCAGGAGAACTTCATAGTTTTCGTTTATAATCGATACCCGAGTCAAAGCACGCTGCTCTGGCCCAACCATTACCATCTCACAGTCGATCGCGAAAGCCGGGCTGCGCTCACTCAAAGCCGTGTAAAATGGTAAAGAAAATTTCAACGACTTCTCATTGATCATCGAAGTCGGCACGGTAAAATCTAAAGCGACCATTTCTTCCATAGTCAACACCAGTGGCACTTTCAAACCTGGATCTCCGAATGGTGGAGTTGTAGGACCGTACATCTTGTATGGCATACGAAGGATCTTTTTCCAGAATTGATACGGATTCAAAAAATCAGCACTGCACACGTAGAACTTGCTCTTTTCCAGAATAGACCACTTGTATTGAAAAAAGGTCTTTCTTCCATGAGCGTGCAGCAGAATCAACACATAATGACGCAGATCTTGCCAATACGACACCGAAGCGAACAATGGTCTCACCGTAACAATCGGCCCGTACAAAGAATGCTGGATAAACTGACAAATATCATCCACTCTAAGCGTGACAGTTTTCACCGCATTAGAAACCTTTAAGTAAAACGAATCTTTTCGACGTTGATTTTCGTGGTCCCTAATAAATGGTGAAAATGAAAATTATTACTACAAACAATGACTATCGAATAAATTCCCAATCCATCAATCAATTTAAAAATTACAAATACCTCACCAACATCAAGTACGCTGTTAATCTTACCCCACTATTAACTTCATCATTCAACCTTCAAATGAGTTAAATAAAAAAATGCTAACATTTATCAAATCAACATGCAAAAATTAAAACTTACCATAAATTATTCAATAAATAACAACAAAATATGTAATATCATTAACAAATCTCAGAAAGCAACATCCTACAAATTAGATCTCTCAAATAAACAGTTTAGCTGTAAAACAACATAATCGTAATTACAAGAAAAAGTAACAGAAAACAAAAAATAATAATAAATTAACACACATAAACATAAAAATAAATAATAAAGTAGTAACAATCAATTACTTACTGTGAAAATTGAGAAATTTCAAACGACATGACCAGCACTAAACACTAATGCAACTGAATGAATTCAAAAGTTTTAACAAGCTTTGAAAAGTAAAACTGAGACGTCATTAAAACTGTAAAATTCAAAGCACATTTTAAACAAAGCAGTAAAACAACTTTATAAGATAAACACTGAACTCTGCGGAGTACAGAAGAATATTAATTTGCAAGTACTATATTACATGTAATATATTACAGTAAAATTTTTTGGAAAAAATAAATTAATTAAAAACAAAACATTTTACTTTAATTGCATTATAAATTTATTTACTTTCAGTTTCAATTAATGTAATACTGCAATATGTTTTTCAAATAATAACGACAGTAATCATTCTTTTATTATCGAAACGCAATATGAATTAAAATTTAAATGAAATCAAAACATTAATGCATCCATGCATTAATTTACTTTCAAAAAATATTGCTTTATTAAAATACTATTTTATTCCAAGTTAAACTTTTACACATACAGGTGCAAAACAGCAAAATAAAAATCCGCATCTTTTCTTTTGTTTAAAATTACTAATTAATATTTTTTATTTATTTAATTTACTAATAAAATGTGAATATTTATTTCACAAAAAATTTATTAATACTGCGTAATTTTATAAACAATAAATTGTTTTATTATTAAAAAAACAGTATTAAAATAATTTTAAAAAATCATAACAAAGTAGTAATTGAAATTTATATAAAATACTACATTTTATATATTATTAAATTTACTTTTCGATATAAATACATTTACAATGTAGTTGTTGTTATTCATATACTGTAGTTGAACCTGCGTTTTTTTCGCAGTAAATACCAAGAATTTACTACAGTGTGCTAAATTCTTTCGTCATTATAGTTTGCATATAGGTGCTTTCCGTTATCTGATTATTATACATCCAAATAAAATCACGACAGTGCCAATGAATGCTGATTTTTGTGTTAATGAAGATGATTTGTCATTTCACAAATCTTTTTATATGTTTCTGAGTCATCTTTTTCATTGATTTGTAGTTTTTACGATGATTACATTTTATCGCTGTGATTTGCAAATTTATTCAACCTGACTTCTGCTTTTCTTCAATTTTTTTCTTTTAGGATTCTAACGAGGGTGTTGATGCGGTGAAGCTGATCTATACGCAAACGCAGTTGTTTCGTAGATTTTGTTTCCTGTTGTCAATGTTTCGGATTGAGGATGTCGACATATGTAAGTATTTCTCAGTTGAAAATTACTTATACTATTTGTTCTTTTTATTTTAGATCACGATCAAAGCGTTCAGCGGGAAAGTGACGAGAGTGAATATAGATCTAGCTCCGACGAGGGAAGCCCGCTTAGAAGGAGAACCATCGGTGAATCTAATTTCTGTCGTGATTCAAAGTTAACCGGTATGTGAAATTTATTCTTTGTTTGATTTGACATTATGTAATTAAGATTGATTAAAATGATTCTTCTTATTCTCTAAAGCAACTTTTCTTGACGAGTTTTGTAGAAAAAAAGTTGTAAATGGAACCATATGTATTATGAGTTTGATGCATTGTTTTTACAATTTAAATTTTTAGCAATGAAGTCGTTTTTGCTTTTTTTGTTTTTTTTATTTAATTTATTTCTGTTGATGAAAATTATTTTCTTTCTTTGTTCATAATTTTATATCCAGTACTTTGCCTGGTTATTTAAAACACTAGAATATAGTTCGTTGCTGTGATACAGAAGGTCATGTTTTCAATCTCAGACGCTGACCTTCAGCTTTTTTCTTTACAGTAAGACGATAGTAATAAATGTCGAAGGTACTTGGTAAATATACTACGTCATCAGCTGAGGTCAGCTGTTAAAGCGGTTTTCTCAGAGACATTGCCATCTGCCTTATTTTCTGTTTTCTTTGTTAATGTTACACCCAATGGGAGAAAGCGATGGGTTGTTTTTTGTTGTAAATGATGGGGAATTTATTGATGATTAATAAAATTGTCAACACGTATGAGCATATTTTTCAATTTGAATGGCCATCCAATCAAAGCAACGATTTGTCGAAATTTGATTTTTTTTCAAGAATTGTAAACTGATAGCAAATCAGAAATTTGAAATCTCAAATTTTGAAAATGAACTTGAAGACAATGTTATTCACATCTTACAAATTGCACAACTAGAATAAAATACTATATTTTGAAATTAATATAATTTCACAAATTAAAATAAATCGATTCTCTCAGTAAAAACATATTTTGTACTTTCATGTTTTATAGTTTACTAGCAATTATTAAGTAATTATTTTTTCAACAGTTAATTTGTTATATGCAGTTTCAGTTTGGCGGTGAATTTCAACGACAATTTTGTTTCTCATTGAACTGTAGAATTTGGAATTTTGTATGTGGAAATACATTATCAAATTAAAAAACGTACATCCACAGGTGATTAATTAAGTGTATTTGTTTTGATTTTTCATTTTTTTTAATACAGAGAAGTGTATTTTTTAAAAATTGAAATATATCGTTTTACTTAATGTGTAATATTTTTGATTATATTATTTAAATTTGTCTATAGCAACTTATCTTCTGGATGGCGCAGTTCTTGGACGAGGCGCGTTTGCTGTAGTGAAATCTTGCTTGAGCCGCATTACGAAGGAAGAATGTGCAATGAAGGTTTGTTTAATTTTTTTTCTTTTGCGAATTTTTTATTTTTGCGTTTTTGAAACAAAAGTTTTATGGTTGTTACGTAATTTGAGCAAAAAAATGTGAATTGGAGAAGTCTGAATTATAAATTATTTGAAAATAAATTTGTCAATTTAAACAATATTTTTCCATATTGATTTACGCAACCTTGAAATTAATGTGAAAATTTGTCTTTTTATTAAAATTATTGATCATGTCAGCAGTGGATCGTTGTTTATTTTTTTTATTACTGATCAAAATATATTGCAGATAATCAGGAAAGATGGCAATTTGAGTCGTATTCGTATACTCAGAGAAATCCAGATGTTTCACATGTGCAACGGACATCCGAACATTGTCAGGCTGATCGAATATTTTGAAGATGATAATAAGTTCTACATGATATTTGAGAAAATGCGCGGTGGTCCTTTGTTGCAGCACATCCAACAGCGTGTATTGTTCACCGAACGGGATGCAAGCATGGTTGTTCGCGATGTGGTTTCCGCCCTTCACTTTTTACATGGGAAAGGTACATTATCTTTATTTGCTTTTCATTCCTGCTTGCTTTGCTAATGATAATTTTGTAAGTACATTAGTTATGTTTTCAATTTGAAAGAGTGTTATTTTTATAAATAATCATTTTCTCTTAAGCAGAGAATTTGAATTTTTATAATTATTTTTAATCTTTGAGATGTGTGATGTTTAGGAGTTTTGTAGAAATGTAAACTGGAAACGTTTGTAGAAACGTTTTTAACAAGTTCAGTAGCGAAATTTCAAACCACAAATAGCTGTGAATATGCAATGTGCTAATTGAGAAATTATAAAATTATTTGCGCGCTTGCATGAAAGTATTGTTAACAAGTTATTGTATTTTTGTTTTTGGATGTTGAAAATATAAATATGACAATTTGAATTGCACTTGCTTTGTCTTCAGGCATTGCGCATCGTGATTTGAAACCAGAAAATATCTTATGTACTAGTGCAACAAGTGCGACTCCGGTCAAACTTTGTGATTTGGACTTGGCGTCGCTTTGTCAAATGAACTCTGATGCGTTCAATGACCTAAACAAGAATGAAATGCAATCGCCAGTAAGTTAATAGTAGCTAAAATTTTATTTATGCTGTGGTTATTAAGTTTTATCTTATTTTTTCAGGTTGGTAGTGCTGAATTTATGGCGCCGGAGGTAGTGGATGCGTTCATGGGTGAGAAATTGTCGTACGACAAGCGTTGTGATCTTTGGTCACTTGGTGTCATCGTGTAATTCAACTTTTCGTCAGGAAAGGTTACGATAGTTTTACAAAACAAAATGATTTTCAGGTATTTGCTGCTGTGCGGCTATCCACCATTTTACGGAAAGTGTTCAAATGAAGATTGCAAATGGCATGATGGTTTATCTTGCGCTGATTGTCAAGAATGGCTGTTTTGCCATATTCAGAGTGGGCGGTATTCCTTTCCTGAACAAGATTGGAGCATCATCAGTGTTGATGCGAAAGATTTAATTCAGCATTTACTGGTTTTGTCATTGAATTTTAACAAAGCGTTGTTTTATTGCATATTATAAATGTTGTTTGTAATTTATTTCAGGTTCGCGATGTTAACCACCGTTACAGTGTTGACGATGTTCTGACACATCCTTGGATTAACAAAGAGGTTCCGGATACTGCTCTGCAAACACCACATGTGCTTAGAGGGTATAACTTTGTTTTTCATCATACAGTAGTTGTTTTAAAATTGTTTTGGGGATTTTTTAAATGTGGTATTATTTTCTTTTAAAAAGTGAAAAGTGATCTTCAAAAATGTTTATCTATTCATATTGTTGTATATATATCAATGCCCTGCTTATGGCTCATGATACATTTCTGAAAAAACGCGTTAAACGTGAAAAGAAGCAGCGTTAAACGGGTTGTTGTAGGTTACAATGTTCCAGTACATCGGTTCCAATGAAAGTTAGAATGCATGCAACAAAATTTGTTGAAAACATTTATAAAAAAATGTTTACATGCTTTATTCGTTATAATTGTGGTTGTGATGAATGACCGGTCTTTAGTTTCGCAAGCCTGGGTTTCTTGGTGATGAAAGCGTCAAGAGTAATTAATTGGTTTTTTTTAAGTTTTAGCAACAAGTGATTTCAACAACATTCCACCTTGCTTTGGAGCTTGCTCATAATCTGGATCTTGTTCTTCGAACTGGTGGTCCGTGATATCTGAAATCTTGATGATGCTGCTGTTGAGGAATTCTGTTGTTAGAATTTTCACTGGTGAATCTTTTTCTCAATCAACGACAGTTGGTTTATTATCAGTGCCATAGCTTTGGCAGATATTTAAGATCATCGTTGTTAAGACTGTCGCTGTGAGGCTTTAATGATTGCTGAACAGCTTCCTCAGGAAAAGTCATGACATTCAAATTAGCTCTACTAGCTATAAAATTTTCATATTAATTTCCACTTTCGTATTGAATATGACTGAAAATGCTTTTTGCTTTTTCCATGATTAATTAGTATCTGGCTCGGAGGCATGCATCGTTGCGTTTGCTTGTCTATCCAGATGTTGAACCTTCTTAACATTTCTTCAAACAAATAGATTCTTGAACGAGTTATTTTTGTTGTTGAAAAATTCTGGATCCTAAATGCCGAACATTTAACTTTATTTTTAGTTTTTAAATAATTGTTCTTATCCTGGACGTTGCCAGATCAAGAAAAGTATCCAGGTTGACTTGGCGTCACCAGATTTCAATCGGCGTAATACTTGTTTGTAGTTTTATATATCCAGAGAAATGCTTTTTCTTTACATTTTTGAGCTGTCATCACTGCTTATCAAAAATATATGACAAAATGTATAAAATCTAACAGAATAGAAGAGTTTCAAGCCAATTATTGTGAATGATTAATGTATTAGATCAGTCAGGTAACATGCCAGTTAGAAACAGCGCCTAAATGCAGGGCTGCGTTATGCCGGGTATTGGTGTAATTTATTTTCTTTCTTTTTAAACAAAATAAAAATTAATACATATATGTATATGTTTTTTAAACACTTTTTCTACAGTTATTGTGAACTCGCGTTAACATAGTGAATAAATTTTAATGTTCATATATATATGCATTGCTTGTTTGCAGAGATGAGAGTGAACGCAATTTGAACACGTTGGCAGAGAATTTTGCCGTAGTTGGATTGATGTCATTTCGGAAAAGTCAGGAACTGCGGAACTCGTTAGACCTTATTGCTCGTCAGAAGCGCAACTTAGCCGTCGTCCATGCCAAGGCGAAAAGTGTCACCAACTCGGTCGATCGTTTGCTAAGCACTAGCGGACACAACACTTCAACTTGTAAGCCGCTGGGTCAAAGCAGTTGTATTGTAAGTTGCATTTACTAGTAATTGTTCAAATTTGAATTTTATAATTTTAATACATTGTTCTCTTCTCTTAACCGTCTACATCTATATATATATATATATATATATGTGTGTGTGTGTGTGTGTGTGTGTGTGTGTGTGTGTGTGTGTGTATGTATGTATGTATATTTCGTAAAAGAAGTAATTTGTAATTTTATTAATACATGGATACTTGAATCATTGTAAGCATTATTTTATCATTGATTGTCATGGATATGATATATATATATTATTGTTATTGTTTTAGACATTGGGACGTGAGAATGCAAATGTTCAAAGAAAAGTTAGCGATGATGTAGTATCCGTAAAGGTGTAATGCAGATGGAATTATTATTTTTCAACTTTTTATTTTTTCTTTTGATATCATGAAGATGACAGAAAATGAACAACACATTGTGAATAATGGGAAAATGCATCTGCAAGGAGTTGATTTCTTTGCGGATTGCATTTTTTGTTTGTTTACAAATCGTTAGCTGTTTGCGATTCTGCCAAGAGTCACTTTGTTATTTCAAAAGGTATTGAACTTGGTGTGCATATTTTTTTTGCTCAATGATGATCAAGCAAGCCGTGTTTATTTCACTTTTTTTTATTTTTTAACAATAACGTTCAGTATTTCTTCTTAGTGAATCATCTTCTTCTGCATTAGAGGTGTGTTCATTTTTGAAGGAAGTGATAATTTGATTTGGTTTCATTTCTTTATTGTTCTCTTTCTGTCTGCCTTTTTCTTCTATTTTAGCTTCGCCAATGAGCATGTTTTATTTAGTCAATTGCTTATTCATTCATTATTCATAAATTCTTATATTCTATACAACACCCTCTTTATATACTTTGTGCTGATGCCGTATGGGATGTTCTGGTTTTATTCTTTTCTATGTGACATCGATAATATTTCTGTGTGTGAATTTTTTCATCTTTTCAATATATTCTTTGTATTTGTGGTTTGTTTAGCTGATTTATTTATCTCTTCTGTATACTCTTTGAAATGGCATATATATAAATATATATATATATATATATATATATATATATATGATACACCAGCTCGTGAATACTGCTAATTATTACGGTCTCCAGTAAGCAATTAAGTGACTAACTGCATGGGCAGTTTTAGATTGTCCAGCTTTTTTCAGCACATGCGGGTGTTATTGTGCAACGCGGCTTGAATAAAAATTTTCAAAAACAAAATAGTTTTTTTGTAGTATTGGTGAAAATGTTCCAAATTGTTGAATGTTTGTAATGAATAAACTTGTTTGCATATCATTAATAAGTTTATTATTGTGCAAAGTTATGCACAATAGCCGACGAGGAAAAATTTTTTTTAATTCATTTTTAAAAAAGCAAAAGAAAATTTTACTCTGTGTGCAAATTGGAATTGGTGATTAATACGAGTACATCATTGACGGTGATGAATGTGATTGAGTGAAATTGTTAGTTGCTGCTGAACAAGAAGTATTATTTTTTGCGTCCTGAAAAAGATTGGGAACATCATCTGCCTCGTCACCGTTAAGAATTTCTTCGTTGGAATCAGAAATAGACAATGAAGAAGAAGAAGAAGCTTGATGATAATCTTCAGATAATGTTGGAATTGGAATTGACGACAGCAGATTTGGCTTTTCATTTTCAAGTTTGATCAGTTGGTTATTGAAATGTCGGTTGTTGTTTATTGTCATAAGTTGTTCATATTCATCATCATCATCATAATTCTCTTCTTCTTCTTCTTCTTCTAATTCTGCTTTTTGTAGAGCTGCTGCATTAGGTTTCGAACGGTTTCGTTGCGATGTTGTGGATCCAACGAACAAACGTCGGAGATGATTGTAAATGATCACCCACATCAGAGCGTAAGAGACCAGCAAAACAAGCATCAGAAAGCAGATTCCGAAAATGATTTTCCTCACTTTACGAGGTCCAACGTAGATATTCGTCAACACCGAAGTTAAGCTCCAAGTCCACAATGGTAACTGGCTTTCTAGCAGCTCACCGACAACACCCTCTCTGAACCAAACTTTTCTCTGCTACAGGTTTGAAAAAAAGAACAAAAATGTTTGTTTTTATTATTTCAATTTAACATTAATAAATTTTATCATTACAACTTATTCATATAATAAGTATTAATTATCCTTTTTTTGAAAGTAAGAAGCGAACATCTTTTTTGTTAACTTTTGCTAAATGTTTGCAGAACAGCGACTGTTCAATAATAAATAGTATAATAAGAAAAAGTGAAAAAGTTTCTTTGCAATTCAATAAAGAATCAACGATCTAATGTTGGAGAGAAATTCAAACAAACGTATGCTTCACAATAATGAATGATAATATTTCTTGTTTCTCATTATTCTTGTCCAATGTAAGCAAGAAATGTAAAAGTAATGACATCAATGTAAATATTATTGTGCTGAAGATTTTATTTCAAATGAACTGCTGCCATATACATATTTTGTATTGTATTTGTATAAATATATATACAGTATTGCAAAAAATTTAACACTGAATTCTTTATTATTTTGTTGTTATAGGAAAAATATTGTAAAAATTATTAAACACTGTTATAGAGAAACATGTCACATTATTTTTAAATATAAAAAGTTTGCAATTGTCAAATTCAGTTAATCAAATTATTAACTACTTTCTTGGTTTATTACAATTCAATGGCAAGAAATTGTGAATTATTATTTTGTGATATTTTGCTTAATTAAAAATAAAAAAAAGAATAACAGCTTGAAATTGTTGCTAAACTGAGTGAAATGAACATCTACATACCGTAGTAGAATCGCATTGATATTGGGACATGGTGATGCTGCTGTTGAAGATGATGTGATGAACTGAGAACAGTTTCTGCTGACACAGTTGTCAGAGATGGAAGACACAACTGTAACCAATCAGCTTCAAGCTGTGTTGCACATTGGACGTGAGCCAATGTCAACAGTGAGCAGTAAAAGGTACAGATAAGCAGCTGGTGAACAGCGTTGCCGATCATGGCAACCGAGATAAAGCGGGTCAACAGACTTGTCTGCTTTTTGATGGCAATTCTGTTTTTTCTTACCCTGAGCTAATAAATCATTCTTGAATATTTTTCTTATGAATGAAGCCAAGGGGTCAGTGTTTGTCATGATTAAGTTTTCTCAAGAAAGCTGACGTTCACAAAATCCAAGCATCAAAAGATGCATCAATTTTGCTCCTCAAGATAATGCTCCTTGATGTGGGACAGTTTTGTAAATTTCAACGTAACAAATGCAGAAATTACGACAAATATTTGATAATTTTATTTTTCTAAATACCATTTTAAAGTTGAAATTAAATAATACATTTGCTTTCAATCTGTTTATGACTATCAAAAGAAACGATATCATCAATTTTAAAATCTTGGAAAGTGAAGAAGTTGCTGATTGCAGCAATTTATTTATTTATTGACATTGCTGACTATGATAATAAGCAAATAGTGCAGAGATAATTTATTGCAATTTACTGATCACTTCAATAAGATAGTATCTATTTTGCAAAATTTATTGATTTCAATTTCAACACACTTTATGCGTCATGTACTGTTGACTGATATAAATTTGAAACCTCATTTTGCGGGGTCTGTTTTATACCTATTTTTTGATTTTATAAGTTTTACGGTTTTTTTGTTCTAAAAAAATGATGTATGTCTACACATAGTTTTTAATAATTTTCAAAAATAAATATTCCAACAGGAATGTGAAGCAGTTGGTGAATAAATATGAATAAATTATAAAAATTATAATAATTATTATATTATTTGATAATCATGAGATGATGAATCATGAGAAGGACTTTAAATTATATCAAGAAATTTTAATTGTTATGTGGTCATCATTTGGAAAAAGCAGTTTTTGATATTCAATATGCATATAGATAGATAGATAGATAGATAGATAGATAGACAGATAGATAGATAGATAAATTTTCAATCAAATTTGAAAGCACACTGAAGCAGTACTGCTTATTATTTACATTGCCTAACAGAGTGCAAAAATTAAACTTTTAAAATGCTATTTTTGAAAGCAGTGCTTCATTTGTAAGCTTGGCAAAAGTTTACATTCCAAACAGCAATATGCTTACAGTGATACATATTTATAAAACTGATAATCTTAATAAATTTGCAAAGTAAGGAAAAATATAACAGAGAAAAAGGAAAAAAAGAAGCTTAAGATGCAGTGTTTGATTTGTAGTCTTTAAATTCAGCCGATTGTTTAGCAATTTTGTTGATCACTGGGAAAGCTTTTCCACCAGCAAGTAAGTCATAATCGCAATTTGAAAGGTATAAAATTGAATTGTAAATAATTCACGCAACATCATTATTGTCCATATTTTGTATTGTATTATGAAAACTGAAGGCACAGATTATTTGCAATAACAATAAGATGGGTGACAAGACGCCACCTCTTCGTTCAGTAATAGGCTTATCAGGAAAGATTATGCAAATTTAAAATAATGAATATCGTGCTTTCTTTCTTTAAGAACCAATTCGTGTGTTGTACTTTGTTTTTAACACCAAATAAGCTAAGAGAAATTCATGCTGAAGCTGTTCTCAAATGCGCCATCTGAAAGTGTATCACTAACAACAGACTAGGAACCACATTTGAGGAGCAAAAGTAAATTGCAAAAATTTTTATTCATAGAAATCATCAGAAGTTATAATTTGTTTGTTGTTCTTTATAGTGAAAATTTTCATGCTTTAAAGTAACTCAGTTTAAAAGCGACTACAAAATCAGCGTATCGTGTTGCAAAAAATTGTTGCTTTTTATTTATTTTTTTAAATAAAACTGAATGCAATGAAACACCACAAAATGAAAAATCTTGCCATGAATTAATGAGAAAAGTGTTCTGCAAAACATCCAATTTCATACTGTAACTGTACTGAAGTTATATTTAAATTTTGTGATAAAAAGGTTCTGTTTTTTACCTTACACTTATCCTTGCAGTTTTGTATAGTTCAAAATTATAAGAAAATTGGCGATTGGACAATGATAAACAAACTCACTCGATCTTTCTTTTTGTATTATTGCATTGTTTAAAATCAAAAGTGAATTTTTGATTAAATTACTTTCTCCAATTTCATTTTGTACGTCAAACATTAACTATATATATATATATATATGTAGGTACATTTTCACCAATAGCAAAACAAAACATTAATAGATATACCAGGTTCCATACTTTCTTTTTTGTACATTTCATACAACTTCTCTGATACTTATCAAAACAACTACTCTGAAGAGAGATGCGGATTTTGTTTTTACTTTTAAACATCCGCTTCCATTTCAACAGGAAATCTACGATTATTCATTTTCTATTTTAATCTACAACAATCTGCAATTTGTATATTAAAAGTGCCCTTTCAAAGTGCCGCTGTTGTCATTGTCGGTTTCATAATTCTGTTTTTCATGCATAAAACGCACATGATAATGCAACCATAAAAAATAATGCCTAGGAATCAAATAAAACAAAAGTGCAGCGTTATTGAAAAACTGAAATTTAGCGAACAGCTTGTTCAGTTGAAGTTGTCTTATTTTCCCTATTAATGAACAAATAAAAACTGCTGGAAGCTTAATCTAAAGCAGGATGTAGCTTTGCATTTCATTTGAAAGGAAAACATTTTCAGAAAGGAAATTTAAAGCAAAATTGCTGATGCAGAATAGATACAAGCAGCAGTAGGTGCAGTATTTATTGATGCTTTTATTCGTTTCAGATCATGTAAGATTCCAATAAATTTGATAATCGCCATTATGATTTTTCTTAATGGTCATAATCATAAAATTGGCCGCTCGAACAAAGTATTACTAACAATAATGTGACTTTTTGTTTCCTCACCCAATGTCCTCATCATTTGCAGTGAAAATTTTTCAAATAATTGATATTCAAACAAAGCAGAAGAATATAACAAAATATAAATAGTTTTGCATCGTTTCTAAATTTTTTATTGCTTTTCATCTTTTCAATTGAACAATAAAACAATAAACAACAACAGCTTCAGATGTAACGAGGATATAAAAACTTTTTATTGAAAACTAAATCATAGCAAAAGTAAAAAGTATTAGTTGTTATGGAATTTTAAAGCACAGCAGTTGGTCAGTTTTACAATACTAATGATGAAAAATAAAAGACATTTACGCCTTTGATAACTTTCTTCCAGAAGCGTTGCTTTTAATGTTTCCAAATGAACGTCAAGAATTGGTGCAAATTTGGGAAAACTACAAACAGCAGGATGCTTTTATTGTAATTTTGGCATTGCAAATGTACACGCTTGCTGTGCCAATGCTTTGTAGAAAAGTACCAGAACTTCGCAGGGAGGGAACTGATTACAATTTGAAAATTTCTATTGTAAAAATTGTATTTCCATCAGATATTTTCTTGCACTGTACATTGTCATTGCCAGCATTGTACAACAATGAGCGCTTGTTTTGTTATTGCTAAGATATAAGATGCAGAGTTTGGAATTTCAACCCTCAAGATAATATTAAAGCTTGTTCATTTCACAGAATATAACATTTGATGAAAGTATTTCTACCTGACCTGTCGAAATGAATCAGTCACTGAAGCTCTGTTAACGAAAAGCAGTGCTGCTCTGCTATTTGAAAAAATCATTAACAAAAATCATTATTTGTAATAGCATAGAAGCATTCAAATTTTCAATATTAATTTTTGGATAAAAACTAACAGGTACCGATGGATTATTGTTATCATTTTGAGAGTACGATCAAACGATGGATTAGGAGATTGTTACTGCACGTACAAATATGAAAATTGAACATTTTCTATGTATTGCCAGTTTGTATTGATCTTTGCATAAAATCTGAAAATCAGTTTTAGTAAAATGCACGATGACAGCAAGATAACAGGCAAGTCAGAAAGATACAAATCTAGTCATCTATCTTCGTTTTCGCGCTTGGTTCCCATTAGCTAGCGCCACATGACATCAATAACCTGAATATCAGAAAATACGATTGCTCGACAACCATTGCTCAGTCCACAATTCACTTCTGAAGCACAGACGCAACGCCGCTGGCTTGTAGGTGTTGCAGTAGGCGTGGCTGGGATTAATTTTTTTAAATTTCTGAAATTTCAATGCGCTGCTGGCCGGTAATTTTTTTGCTCCTTTCCCTATTCTCTTGGTGGTGCTGTTGCGTCAGCCCTGACAATTCTACAAAACGATCACCAGCTCGTCACAATCGAGAATGGACACTGTCCACACGCAGTGGCTTGAAAAAATTGCTTCGCAAAAAGCGAAGACAGCTGAAGCGACTGGCTCAAGAGATTGATATATTGCGTCGTCGACTGAACGTGAAAGATTCCAAAACCGTCAATGGAACTACTACTACGGATCGATGGTTCAAAAAACGTTTCTGTAAAACAGCAAAACCCATTGTCGAAGATCGAACCTGGAAGAAGAAGGTTGATTCAGAGTTGTTGTCTATTCGTGGAAAGCTTTCCAAGATAAGCAACGTCCTCTGGCATCGTACAAGATCGACCGACTCCAAGCCAACCAAAAAAGAAGCCCCACGACCCAGCCCGGCACCACCAGACCCACGACCTGCTCGGCTTATGACATTTCAAATTAGTCGATTTGGTAACATGGGCTCAACCTGTTCCGGTCATCGACATTGTAAGCCAGGTGAGACTTCATTATCACCAGTTTTGTTCTTCCTTTCTGCTCTCGTAGGTCAATCATCCCCATATTACAATAGTCCGATTACAATATTGAACAGTTGGTCTTCCTTTGGATTTTCTTTTTTTCTTTTTTCATTCACACATTCACATCGAAATTCATCTTTAACAAGCAAATTGGTTAGAATACGATTGCAGAATTGGGATATTTTTTCGGGGTCAGTAATCATTTCTCATCAAAATATAACAACAACTACCACTACTGCTATCACCACATAAAATGTAAAGCAAACTGCAAAGCATAAAACAAGGGTATTATGGAAGTGAGAGTTTGGCGATGATTCAGCTTGGTAACATTTTTGAAAGTTGATGTCATTTTTATTTTGACGTAGATATTGTATTTTGAACAAATTTTGTTCACACTTTGTGCTTTGAACAAACGTATGTTGTACTACACATCAGCATAATAGCACTTAATTCTAATTAGCATATTCAAATAGTGAAAAACAGTTTACAAATTTTCAAATATCTGTGCACAGTTGATGTAAATGGATGTTACATTATGGAAAGTATTTTTATGCATTTCTTTTCTTACAAATCAAAAAGGCAAGAAAACTTACATCTACCATAACATAGAAACCGTGGTGGCGATATAATAATGCAATGCTTATTTTTTGCTTTGTTTTTTTTTCTGGTAAAAGCATTCATATTTGTTAAGTTTGTTTTATTTTTCATTTCTGAATAAATACATTGAAAGTTTTTGAATCAATTTTGTGGTCAAATCTCAAACAGTCAAACAAATAAGAACTGCACAATTGGCAAAATGATGGTTGCTCTTGTTAGGCAAGTTTTCAACTGCACAGCATGCATGCTAGTTATCCAATGCTAATTGGAACAGCGGTAAAGCTGATTTTGTTCAAAGAAGACTATCAACAATGAATTAATGATTGTTGTTTTTTAAGTTTTTGGAATTTTCCTAAGAAAATTGTACAATCAATAGTGAAAATTGTGAAGAAGAATCTGCATGAAGGTTTGTTAATGATTGGTCTTGTGTTAATAATTTTGAAGCTAGTTGGCATAAATTGAATAAAGTCAAATTTTCATGTTCACGCATGTAGCAGATGTCAGTATGTTAAAGGGAAAAGAAAATTTAATTTGTGAAAACTTTGCAAATTTCTTCAACTAGCTGAGAAAAAGAAAAAAGAAAGAGAGAATGAACAAGGAAGTTGCATGTTATTGACGATAATATCACAATCATAGCTTTTACAAAACTTCCTCTTTATTTTATTTTTGTTTAAATTACAATTCAATCTACAAGTGTACAACTTTGTACCTTGGATTAAAATCTGTATCATGTTTTTTTTGTTTGTATATCATTGAAGAAAAATCAATGACACATAACAAAAAATGCTTTACGTGAAAATTATTTGTTCTGATTTTACACTTTTAAAAGTAAACGCTTATATTGTGCCGTTTCAGCAATTCAGAATTTCATTGATCAACAACTAGATGTGTAGTAGGCATGATATTTGTTTAAATCAACTGAAAAATGCTTTTCACATTATTATCATTAAATTTGCATACGAATATTTGCATATGAAATAGTCGATTGAAGTAAATTTGTTTCGACATTTTGAAGAATTCAAATAGTAAATTTGCAAAAAAATGATAGTGGAAAAAAGTTGTAGTGTTGCTTGTCTGCTAATTATTTTTTGAATCACTTTCAACAGCAGCTTCTCATTTTACAATGAAACGCAACGTTTTCAACGTCATTTGAAGTTTATTTTTTCCTCACTGATCTGCAGAAGAGGATAATATGACAATAAACAGAATGCAAATTGAATTGAATAAATTGCTACTTTAAATTCTTGATATTTTTTATAGCTGTACTTTTTCTTAACCCAGCTGTGCTTTCCAAGCTATGGCTGATATGATTGAAATATATAAATGCAAAAGTGAGATGGATAAAACATCCTATGTCCACAGATCAGTGTAAGAAAAAAAATATCGCCTGATTGAAGTTGTTTTTGCAAAGTAACGGAGAATAGAGTTTAAATTTCAAATTGACCTGCATGTCACAAAAAATACTGTTTATCTTTCTCTATTTTGTTGATTCTTTTCGGAGTGGATGGAAGGAGAGGAATTAAATGTTCGCTTAACTTTTTAAACATTAAAAAAGCCACATACAAGTTTAATGACAAATAACCAGAGTTATTTGGTTGTTTTTACATATTAAAAATGCAGGTTTATGTTGTCATTACAACGTTACGGTCGGCAACACCCCTGCTATTACTGGACTCTGCGTTCAGCATGCGTTGAAAGAAGGTCAGAAATGCTTCGATTCATGCCAATGTGAACTTGGATTGAATTGTTTCCGGAATCGTTTGGACAAGACTCCTCTATCCATTCTTGATCAGAAATCTGAAGTTTCAATGCCAGCTGTCTTGACAAACGTACGTATACATATAATACGCATGTAGTTTCATTCTTTTCCTTTTTATTAAAAAAATGTATATATTTATTGCTTAAAATTATTCCGCGGTATGCAAAATATTTGTGACCAATTGGTACTGCTTTGAAAGGGACAAGCAATAAGCATACATGATAGATAAACAGAAAACAGAACTCTGAAAAATAAACAATGAAATTCTGAACAAATGTGAATCACAGTGTTTGCTTGATGAACACTGCACCAGTGAAACGGAACCACTAAGCTAAGTTTTCAATATTTGCCCAGGCAGTATAAGCCGCATGCAGCGCATCTTTTCTGCAATACGAACAACACACCACTGCAGCTTTAATTTCAAGCCACGCTGAAGTATCACATTGCAGATGGGCAAAATGTGTCAACTAGCAAGGAAGCTAGTGAAAAGCTACCACCAGCACCACCACCACCATCACTAACATTAATGCCACTAGTTTTACGTCTTTCCAAATTAATAGCAATAACTTCAAATTCTATTTATACATGAACATCTCATTTTTTTAAACAGTATCTCTGAGATTGTTATTTTTTTTTATTTGCTCATGATCTTTCAGTTAAACGTCAAAGTTATACTTTTTTTAAGTTCATACGTGACGTTGCAGGCTAGTTAGCGGTTTGCAAAAATAGACTGATAATTTGTAATAATTAACAAAGCTAACACCAAATGGAACAATTATATTCAATGATTTTGATGATCAAACTTAATAATTTCTTCTTCTTCTTCTTCTTATTATTATTATTATTATTATTATTCAATCAACCGAAATTAACTGCCCCGCTTATTTGATTGTTGTTCAAAATTTTTAAGAACAATTATTAACTTCAATAATGTTCACTGGTGTTATTAATTTCGAAACTGCACAAATTCATTTCAGCAGCAAACTTCCGCATAATTTTGTCATTTTCTTTTGTTACAATTAACCAAAAGCGGAAGCGTTCAGTTCAGCAAGAGAAAATTAAATACACGTTTCATTGATAATAATAATAATAATAATAATACTAATAAGAGCTCATATTTCACTGATGAAAAAATCATGCTTTTACTTACCAGTTGCAACATTCTTCCAAGGATGGGATGTAGAAGAAGCGTATGAACATCAGGAAGTAATCCATTTCTTGTTCCAGTTGTCATTTAAGCATGATTGAAAACCTGAATAATCATTTTTCTCTTTTTTTGTGATGCTTTTGAACTCTTTGAAACGTGTGATGCTTTTGGAAATATTCTTTCCTGACAAAAAAACTTTCTTTAAAAAATGAAAAATTTTTTACTCATTTTCACACAAATATATAATATATGCTGGGAAACTTTTGACACTTATTTCCCCTATTGCTTTTTATGTAGTTTAATTTTGGTCAAGCAAATAATACTTTTCAGATTTGCATACGTGAATGTGAATAGACAGATGATGGGTATAATTTTTTTTAATATAAAACAACACATGCATTCAGAATTGAAAAGCTGATGCGGAATTAATTTTTAAATTTTGCATGCATTTTGTTGTTTTATATTTCATGCAGCTCGCGGCCAACAACGGGTGCGGCCATGTGATGATGATATGCTTTTTCAAATTAATATGTGATGAAAATATTTAGTAAATTTTAAAAAATTATGAATTTGTAATAATCAAATTTGAAAAGCTGAACAACAACAATAACAACAACTTCGTTTTCAATTTCATTTCAGAAGGGTAACCCGAAGCTGATTGGTCAGTGCAAAGTGGCTACTACTGACGACGTGCTGCGCGGAGAGTACATCAATGGCAAAGAGCCTGTCTTTTATGGAACTTTGAACTGACGACAAGCATGCTGCAATTTTGATTTTTGAAATAGCACTTTATCCTTAATGCATATTATTATTATTATTATTATTATTATTATTATTAACTGATGATTTTCATGTGTACGTGCATCTTCGCTTGTAAATGTTATGCTCTTTTAAAAAATGATGGCAAATTTCTCCAAACTCTCTGAACGACCGCCATCAGTTAACAAACCGTCTATGCCGCTTATTTTTGTAGCTGTGAGTGAATGAATTTCAATGATAAAAATTATAATTATGCAACACAAAATTTTTATACAATTCACAAAGAAAACTCTATCAATAATTTAAAATTTTTTTAAAACATTCAACCATCGTTTTAATTTTTTGACATATTATTTTGTCTAAATGTGATGATAATCTCTACAATGTCTTACTGTATTAAAGAATTTTTCAAATCACTACAAAATTCAACACTTGTAATTAAGTAACAGCAACGCTATTTGGCAGTTTTAAATTGTTTGAATTTTCAATTAAACAAATGAAGAAATTTTTATAAAAGCAACTAATTGCAACAATCTTGAATTGAATGAATAATTTTTGTAAATGTCTGCAAAATTTGAAATACAATTAACAAGTGAATTTGTAAAGTGAACTTTTTCAACAGAAATTATTTTTGCTACCTAATTTGTACTTCATTTAATAAAATTCAAGCAAGTAAAATAATAATTGCTAGCGTTTAAAACAATGTTGTAAATAAATACTGTAAGTGTAAGCTGTTATTTGATTAATAAAATAGATAACAAATACATCTAGAAAAGCATCAGAGCAGTTCATTTTTGTAACATTTTAGCAAAAATGAAATTTCAGACTTATTTGCTTGTAACAAATTTTTTTTGCACAACGTTTCACTTTTATCACGATGATTTTGCAAATGCATGTTACATGCTTTTCGTTAAATTGTACACAAAATTGCAAGGTCAGATATGTTCAAGATTATTTTTCCATTATTATTGGAACATTGAAATTGGAAACATTGTCAGATAGTCTATTTACAAGTTTAAATAATTCAATAATGTTGTGTTGTCAATAATTTGCATCTATATCTTATGTTCAAGGCGTTGAAAATGTGGCTAACGTGCTAATTTTCAAATAAGCACAGAGGCAATTTTTATGATTGCTTCTCAATTGATAATTGAAAGAAAAAGAAAACAATTCAAAAAAACTTCAGTAATATTTTCAAAGTAAAATTGTTTTATCAGACCATTTAAACTTTTATGCATTGACAAAAATTGTAGCTTAACATTGGATTTATTTTTCTCCAACACTTCTCTTAGCATTATTAAATTATCATGAGATGTAGTTGAAAATGTATGAAAATTTTTGCAATCTGTAAGTGAAGTTTGCAAAAATGAACAACAAACGTAAGCAGTGCAATAGCAAAAGTTGGAAAATTTTTTGACAAATCGCATTTAACAGACAGACACAAAGTGCCAACTTTTGGAAAGCTTTGCTTGAAAAATTTTGAAGTTTAAATTTTTGAAATTTTTAAAATACCTGCATCATCATCATCATCATCACCACAACAACAACAACAACAATAATAATAATAATAATAATAATAATAATGATGACGATGATAACAGCAACAAAAGCAACAACGTTTTAATATTCAATTGCAAAATAAGAATATCTTGGAAACAGTTGCAGAAGCGCGAGTTGGAAATTAAATTGAAAATCAATTGGACAATTTTCATATGCTAAATTGAGTTAGTGTCACAGTTCACCTTTGCAAACATGCAATCTTGCCATTATTGCGAAAACGATTGCAAATTCAATTATTCATCCTGATATCTTTCTTCTATACTTGAGTGAAATTTTCACAAGAAAAAAATATGAAGAAGAAATGGAATTTAATTAAAAGAAAATATCTGTTGTTTTTTTTTATATTCTCAGATGAATAATAAATAATTGTGCTGACTGTGAAAATTATCAATCGCAATTTTCTTTATCAACAAGTGAACTGTTTTCAATGAAGCCGAATTAGATTGCATATTAAAGATGGAATCAGTTTTATAATTTTGAAAAAATTTTTTTGTCAACCTAAACAACATTCTACTTTTTACTGTAATTCACAACATTAACAAGATAATAATTTTCCCATAAAGCAGCAGATTTTGCTAAAATCAATACTTTTTTCAGTCAAATTATCAATTGCTTTGCTGAATTATATTTCAAATATTAGTTTAAACAACATCATCACTAGGAGAATTTTAATTAACCAAAAAGAAAAATGGAAAATAAAATAGATGTCACAACTGTCCATTAAATCGGAACGTTCTTAATAAATATAACTTGCAACTTCAGGCTGTTGCACTTCAAGTGCATCATTATTGACGGCAATCACATTTCAACTGACATACAACTTTAACCAAATCTAATCATCATTGCTGATTTGCATATTATTTAAATTCTGATTCAGATTGATGCTGATAAGAAAATAGATTTTTTTCAACTAAAATCAACTATATAAACTGTGCAGTTTGTCAGTTTTGATCTTTTTATGTCATTTCAAAAATTAAAATATGGAAGATAATTTGAAATGCAGCTAAAAATCTGTTACCGAAAGTTCAGCTAATTTTAGCTTGTCAATTGAAAATTGCGGTGATTGTTGATTTAAAAAAAGATAATAAAAATAATAATTGTCACAACTGCTATCAATAGAAATTGCATAAAAATTGTATTTTTTTGTCATTTACATTTGAAATGCTCAATTTTATAATAAGCAACTGATGTTGTAATTCAGAATGGATATTAATTTGCATATTGCATAATTAATTTGAATAAATCAAACAGTTCTCAGTGTTTGTTTGTTGCAAGAAGTTGATGAATATGATGGTGAAAATTCAGCAGATTGCTTGTCGGTTATTATTGTAGCTGATTAACATGACAAGTGTGATGGTGGAAACGATTGCCAAGGAGACATACGCGTTCTCAGTGCAACGGGCTTCAGCTTCAATGGAACATGACTGACGCTGCAGGTAGCGGCCGAGGCCAAGGTTAGAGCATTCAATGTTGCTGACATAAACAGGCTTTGCAAAAGTAATAATAAGGAATAAAGACCTCGAAAACCTCGAGGAAAACTTTACATATTGTTGCTTTTCAACCGATTACCGCAAACGCGGAAACATATTTTTACCCTTGTCAAAGGCCAAAGCTATAAGTTTGCCCAGACCGCATAAAATATCATTTGCAAATAAATAAATCATCCAACGGCAGTGTACCATTTCGACAGGTAAAAACTTAAATAATGCTATCATCAAATTTTACAGATGCGTTGAAAGTCAATTTAAAAAATTTATACAACGACAATAAAAATTTCCATTCCATTCAGCAATGAATATTTAAAGAATTTACAATTTGACATTGCTATGCAAATATCTGCATCAAATATACTGCTTGTGTTGTTATGAGTTTTGTGTGCATGTGCGTGTGTGTGATGTAAAATGCGTAAAATTTTTGAAAATTTAGTATATAATTGAAAAGTGATAATGTGGAAAAAGTGAAGAAATTTAATTTTGTTGTCTATTGAAATGCTATAAATTTGATTAATGTTTCATTTGATCAATTTTACAATTACATTTGCAATCCAAAATAGATATTTTTCATATTTTGAAGTATTTCCATAGTCATCTTTAATGAAAGACATAAATTTTCTCCATAACATTGTAAACAAGAAAGCCAATAAAAATGAATGAATGAATGAATGAATGAATAATGTAAATTGAATTGGATAAACAGCCAACCATTTGAGCTGATTTAACTGCGTTATACATATATATATATATATAATAAGAAAATACAAGAAGCATGTAGAATTCTTTATATAATATGCAAATTATTTTTAAATTTATCCTTCTGTGTGCATGTTTCATCATTTGTATCAACTCTTGAAATGTCCACCTACCCAGAACATGCTGATATGAAATTCATGTTGCACTGAACTGTGAAAATGGCTTTTTTCTCATATTTCCAACAAATAAGCAAACAAAGAAACTGTTCAAACTGTTACAAGATTAAACTTTGACAAAAGTTGCAGATGATGATGCAATTTTTATAACCATTATTGCATATTAAAAATTTTTTTTACAACTTTTATTCATAAAATGTAAGAAAAAGTAGATTGCTTCCAAAAATAAGTATTATCTTGTATTGTTCAAAGTATAGAAAGTTGGTATTTTGTTACAATGCAAATTTCATCTTTTGCAATTCATTTACAATAAGTACAAGTTGTTATATTTCAATTGTCATATATAAATTGAGCACATACACGCACACATACGGAGAGATAAGGTGAATACGGTTCTCGGCATAATCTACACAAGTTCAGGTTGTATTTATTAAAAAATAAAAAATGTATGCAAAGTGGAAATTATACTTTTATTTGCTTGCTTGCTTTGCTTGCTTGGAATATTTTTCAGCAAAAGTTACTAGCAATTATTGTTAATAAAAAGAGAAGCTGTGACGTCTACGTCTGGACAGAGATTTAAGTTTGTCATTGAAATTTGCTCATGTCGCTTCTGTGGTGATGAAGCTGTGCAGCTGCAACAACAAATCAAGCACATTCTCATGCACTGCATGCTGTTCACTTGTGAATGACGTCGCCACAGAAATGAGAATCACAAAGCAATTGAGAAGAAGAATAAAAAAAAAAGATAAATCAGTTGCTTTTGAAATGTGGCAAAAAAATTAAATAAAGCATCTAACTAACAACGTCGGTAGCTTGTAGTGTTGTAGTGGTAGATTTTGATGAAAAATAGAACACAACATTTCCAGTAATTTGTAACGAGAATGAATGTTGCTTTTGAATAAAAAGAAGGTGCAGCAATGTTTGAATGAAATAATAATAATAATAATAATAATCATCATCATCATCATCATCTCAGAAGAGACCATCAAATCACTAATAAGATAATATTTCAGCCGTTCATATTATCTGAAACAGCACAGCGACTTGACAATAAGCATGTGAAGAAAATCTGAGTGCATTGATTTTTTCTTTTTTCAAAGTCGAATATGCAGGTGATCAACATGACAACAATTCAATATACGGTCTTGCATGCGCAAGGATGATGCTTGTTGTTGTAGAAAAGTGTGTCGTTATTTTTCCATTTAATTGCTGTTCATTATTTGCAACACTAGTAGAATGTTCAAATGGAACTTTTCCGATTATTGAGGCTCTTTTTGTGCTCATTAAAATTTCACCATAATCGTATCAATTTTGAATTTGAATTGAACAATTGACAATTTCTTATTTATTTCAAATTTGCATTACACTTTTGATTAAAAATTATTCAAGAAAAATATACTTCATTACAGTGAAACATTTTGGAAAATTGTTGTACAAATGAACAAGAAATATACCAAAATAGAAGCTATAATTTCTAGGGCAACAACGCTTCAACAGTCTGTTGTGTGTATTTCACACGATAGAAGAGCAAAGCAATTTTATACAACAGCAGCATCATTTTGAGTGAAAGGAAATTTGCCAAATTTAGCAGCAGCAGCACAAATACACACATACACAGAATTTTAATTGCATTGATTTTTAAAGCCAACACAAGCAAGCAACCAAAGTTACCTTTGCATCTTTCGCAACTTTACAACAGTAGCTAGTTTTGTGATGATAAAAATTAAAATTAACAACAACAACAAATCTTACAACTGGTTAGTTACTTGAGGAATTTTGCATAGATGCAAAACATACTGGTTTTTAATTTGCCTGTGTAAAAAAGCTGAAACGACGCGTGCTGTGAAGAAAATTATCTCAAAGTGTCACTTTGCAAGAATAAAAAGAAAAAAATTCATTTGATTAAAATTAACTATTTATAATTTAATTATTTGAATGTTTCAAAAAATTGATTCAACATTTCACTTGGTATTTGAAGAAAAAAATAAGTAGCAAATTATGACAAACATCTACCTCCTCTACTCAGATTAACAACTCACTGCTGACAAATGGTGAGTTGAAAATGAAATTATTAAACAATTGGAATTAGTTTAATATTTCAAAAGTTTGAAAATGAAAAAATAAATGAAGAAAAAGAACAATATGGCCATCAAAGAATGGTTTGGGAGATGCAAATTGCAAACCGAATCAAATCATGCTGTCTGTGGTGGTGTGGTGAAGATTGAAAATAAATTTGAATAAAATTGTTCAGCAATGTATGCAAATTGGTAAGAGATTCAACTTGACAAAAGGTATGCTCGTATGATAATTTGACAATTTCTTCACCACTTCTGTATGTTCAGTTGAAATTGTTGTTGCCAACCTCAATTTAGCTCACAACAACAAAGAAAAAGCAAAAAAGACGTCCAACAGCAGGCATGAACAATTCTGAGAAGAATGCTTCAAGGTCCTGATAATTTCCAAATAGAAGGCCTTTGAACAGGTGAGTGAAAACGGCGTCAAAATCATGATGATCCTTTTTTTGTAAGGTGAACTTTTGCGTTTCGCTTTTCCACGTTTCAAGCTATCATAATTTTACACTTTCAACAATTTAATATGAAAACATCTTTTTGAAGGCCAGATGTGCCCAATTTCTGGTTTTTGGTCAAAAATTTTCCAACGACGTTTGTGCAAAATTTATGATCCAATACAAGCCAAAAGTTGAGATGGTTAATTTCTTTTACCGCTAACCCAGTTTTCAGATTCACGTTATGAACGAAGATCATTTTCAACCAGGCGGGATTTCTTCCAATCAAACGTTCCTCCTCTTCGTTCATACTGTACTGTTTCCTCTTGCTTTCGTAACTTCATCCAACATTTAGCTCTTTCTCATTGGCTGATTGTTCAATGTTTCCACTTGTTTAAACGGTTTTTTTCTCCACCTTACACTTACACAGTACACAGTTGAGAGATTGTTTATGCAAATTTTCCATCAACACATTCTTTCTGTTACCTGCCTCATTTTGCTACAACACTCAATCTCAGGTCGTTTAGATTCCACTAATTGTACTCACTCTACAGGCTGTACAAGACAATTTGAATGTTGCAAATGAAACAAATTTCTTTCATTCAATACAAAGTGGATTTGTATCATTTATCACAAATTACTTCATTCATTCATACATCATTTGTCACATCCGAATATTATTCAATGTTCACATTTGCATAGATGAGAAAAATTATTCGCATTGTTGCTTTGTGATCCATGATTTTATAATTTGTCAAACTTTGCTAATCTGCCTTTTCAAGTTTGATATCAAACAAAACAGAACGTGTAGATTTAGAACATTTTCAAAATAAAAATGTGCCTCAGAAACAACAGAAGAGGTTGAAAAAATTAAAATTCGTTTGTATCGTTCGTCAATTCTCAAGGCGGAAAAAGAATGAATAAAATTGAAGTTATTTTCAATTATTATTGTAAAAATAATTGAAATTGAATTTCCATTAGCCGTTTGCATTTTGCATTTGTCATTGCTGTTCAACAGATAAATTGAAGAAAATTGTATCAAAATTTTCAATGCATAATTATTGTACAGTTTGTCAAATGTGGCAAATGTCGTTGAAAATATCACATTTAAATTATTAAAAATTGTAATAAATTCATCATCATGAATTAATGAACATCGGAATGAACAATTTGAAAAAAATAATGCTTACCAGATAGAATAAACTGTGTTGCCCGGTGTCACAGTACAGTACAGTACAGTACAGTACAGTGATCACAATTGCAAAACTGAAAAATGGAAAATTTGAATAATCCAGCGCTGGCCATGCAAACGACAACCTGATTCAATTGGTCGAATGAGGATATTGGGCACGAGGAGCGGAAAAATTGTGTCAAAACCGGTTTCAAGATTTACAAAAGTATCTTCTTGCGGTGAAAATAATACTCGTCTGCGCCTATTATTTTCAGAGCTCATTTTTCTGTTTTTTTTTTCTTTTACTCAATGCTGCAGTAATGAAAATTTTGTTGTCTCATTTTGTTCAGTGTCAAAATTTTAAATTCAATTCACTTTATTTTTTTCACAAATGAGATTGATTGTTAGGAATTGTTTTGTGCAAAAAAAAAATATAAATCTATGCAAATTATCAATGTGAAATTTGCATGCATTGTCATTTTTTTTCTTTTTTGACTGTTCGTCAGTATGATTTGTCTGGCTTCAGTGGTGTTTCAGCAATGGATCGCCAGTGTCAATCGATACTGTACTGTATGGTCGTAATTCTGAGCCAGTGGTCATTGCAAGGGTCGTTTGCCGTGTTCATGTGCACCAGACGGCAGTGCGGTCGACAGTAGACGGCGCTGCAAGTGCTAGATGTTGACCAATTGGCTTTGGAAGATGAGCAGGTCGTCGGAGCTCAATTGGCAACCGGTCCGTGTGCGCTTTTTATAACGCGCGCAAACAGCGTTCGGCATCCGAAACAGCAGCGTGGTCGTCGTGCCGGGCCGTCATTCTCGGCATAGTTGAGATGCAGCGACGTTGGTCCGCTCACACCAGCGCCTCAGGCTGGCCGTTTTCAAGTCTCTTTTTTGAAAAGGAAAAAACGACGACAACAACAACACCATCATCATCATCTTCTTCTTCTTCTTCTTCTTCTTATTCTTCTTCTTCATCTTCATCTTCACCCTCGTTGTCGTCTTAACAATTTTGACAAACTTCAAATATTGCTTCTTCTTCTTCTTCTTCTTTTTCTTCTGCTGCTGCTGCTGCTTCTGCTTCATCTGCTTCTACTTGTTCTTCCAATTCAGGTAAGGATTTGATTTGTTTTTTTTTATAATTTGGAAATTATTCTCCACACCCTTTTTTTGAATATTGTTTGTGCTTAATTTCGTTGATCTCGAAACTTGTCTCTGCTTTTTCTGTACAACAGTGGTTGAATTTCAACATTATCCATCGTGCACAACACATGCGCACTTTAGTTTTTTTTTTTTGTCTCTGTCTGTCTGTCTGTCTATCAGTTTGTCCTGTTGTGGATAGAAATTTGGAAAATGTACAATTGAAGCAAATAAGCATTGCAGCTCATTGCGGTTGTTTGGATATATGGCATGGTCCAAGGGTGGGCAGCAAGTAGTGGACGACGGACGCTCGGTATTGATCCAACTTGAAATTGGCGTCAGGATTTGGCGCCGTCCAGGTGTGGGCGTCGCATTGTTGTCATGCTTTGGTCGCCTAGCGTCCACCTGCCGGCCTCTGTGACAGATTGTCACGATCCGCTTGACATGGATGGATCTATTATTTGCTTGTTGATAAGCTCAACCGGCGTTCTTGACAGCTACATTGCTAGGCTTGTGTCGTGCGTCTCCATGGAGCTAGATAAGTAGGTCAACATTGCTCTGACCTCGAACTGTTCAGGTCGTCGGCCTTGATCGACGAGAAGCTAGCGGCCAACTTTTACTGTATATACTGCAGCTGAACTTTCTTTTCACTTTGATAAGCTGTTTTCACCAGTCAGCCTGTTCAATTTTATCAAAAGTTTAGACACTGACTGCGTCAGCAATTCACTTGGTGAGACAGCACTTGGCAAAGGTTGAGACTAGGATATACAAGGCGCCCATGCTCATCTCACCCCAGCTGGCACGTTCTTTGCATTCTTTTGCATTTTTTCTTTGCTATGCTTCATTTGTTCATGATGAATTTGTCACCAGATTGAGATGAAACTGAACCTTATGTCGGTGAAAAATTATCCTCGACAATGTCGCTGTCAGACAAGCCGTCTGTCTCTCTTGCAGACGCATGCTTAAACTAACACAACGTTCACATGATGAGAAAAGTGATAACAACAACAGCAGCAGCAGCAACAACAACAACAACAACAACAACAACAACAATGATAATAATATATAATCATTTATAATGTATGATGATTTGGAAAAATAGTCAGCGTTCGTTTTTTCACATTTTACTCACAAATCAGCTAATTAACCTTCTGACCGTATACCAAAAATTGGCTGATTTTTACCATATGCCGAGGTCGACCGATCGTTGATGGAGATTATTCACTGTGGACTACTGTTAAGCATGGATATTTTCATTTCCGGCCCAAACGGGAGAAAGAGCAATGAAGCATTGCGTGCTTGATTTTTTCCATTTTGCCTTTCTCAATTTCTGTCCTCCTGCTTGGCTTGTATGTATGTTTTTCTTTTTTCTCTTTCCTTTCGAACAGGTCGCGTCGACGAGCAGATGGTCAAGCTGCAAGAGTGGACTGAGGTCGCCCTTTGTGGCATTGGCGTCGAGGACGCTGCACGCGTAAAAAAAAGCACCATAATTGCACTGTCTATCTTTGCCGGCCTGAATTGCTTTCCGACAACAAATGCACAAAAGGGGCAGGTTGAAATTTTCAAGCTCCAGTCGACAATTTTTGCCAAAATTCAACCAGCCAGCCAACAGTCAGTCAGGTCGGCTTAATTCCAAGAAAATTTGAACCGACAGCGTCCTGCAAGTCGACCTCTGTTGCTAAGAAGGTGGATGAGGCCAAGGTTATAACGGCGAGATGATATACAGATAAAACTGGGGATGAGAACTTTCTTATCGCACTTTTTCCGACAAACAAACAATATGCCATTGGTAAATCAACTTTTCATTATTGAACTCTCACTATCAAATCAATCCATTGATTAATCATTGATTAATTATTAACATTTCAATGATAAATTTTTCCCATAATAATAAATGTGATTATTCAGAATGCAAGCAATAAGTAGGTGTGCAAGCGACATGATTGTGAACATTCATTTTATTTTATTTTATTTTATTTTATTGTTTTATTTATTGTTGTTGCAATTAAATCAATCTGAAAATGAATGCAAAAGTATTTTTGCAATTAGTAGTAGTGGTAGTAGTGGTAGTAGTAGTAGTAGTAGTAGTAGTAGTAGTAGTAAGAAAGAAATTATATATATCTTTTTGTTGTCAACATTGATGATTTCATTCGATAGATAAAAGAGGATTAGGATGTACAGTTTTGTGTGCTGTAATGTATTGGCAATTATGTACAGTGGAACATTCATAATTGATAATGAATTTATTACAATTGAGTGAAACAATTCTGTCTGAAGTGAATGAATAATATGTATTTTGCATCAACTATCAGATGAAAAAATCTAAAACTTGTTGAAACAATCCATCGGTGAGTAGCAAGCAAGCGAATGGAAAAGCTTTATGTGAGTGAGCTGTTGTGATTCAATTTTGCATCTTGATTTCTTGGCATTTTGAACAAATTTTTTTTTTTGCACCACATATTGTTTCAAATATTATTTTGAAAATCATGTTTTATTTTTGTTTTTTTTTCCTACTTACACTGATTGCTGAGCAAAATACAAATTAACTGGTCTTGTTGATTGTCGACTGCTATTTTTCAATACTGCACATTTGATATACCAACATCGAATTGTGAATTTCATTGATCAGATTTTGTTATAGGAAATATTTGTAATTTTTCTTTTCCTCACACATCACGACCAATGCTTTAGAAGTATCCAACAGTGATTCGCTTTTGGGCTTGTAGATTATTGCAAGACGAGAAACTGAGCGTGCTTCTTGGATGAGCTTCACCAAACGAAAAGCTTCAATACAATGTTGTTGTTTGTCGTTCAATATCTGGTGGAGAGAAAAAATGTTTTGTTTTTAAATTTTTACTTATATTCACCAGCAGATGTTTTAACTTTGGCTTTGTTGGCAGATGGTTGGTTATTCTTTTTTTTTTCTTCCACCATTCACGGGTTTAAAGTGTATAAAGTTTCCAAGTGGCTGCTGCTGGTTGGTGGTGGTGGTGGTGATTTTTGTCTTTGCTTACCGTGCAGCTAGTTTGACTTGCTTTGCTTTGCAACCGAAAGCTGTTTTATAAAAATGCTCAACTAGCCTCACCGGCATTTCTTGTCCAAACTTCACTGTGCCATTTCTCACCGTGTGCACAACTATTAAACAAAAAAAAAACGTCTACATGCAGAGAAGGTTGATCTTTTATTAATTATTTTTCATATCCAAAGGAGATGTGTTGATGATGCTAGCTGTTTTTCAGAATGTACCAATTTTTCATTTGCAATATTCAATTCAACCTGTCGTAAATAACAATTGCACAAAAAACAACAGCACAAACGTGATAAGCGTATTGCATTTGATGATGGATTTTCTGACGTCATATAAATTGACCATTTATATATATGCAAATAATTGTATGTAGATGAGTTGTTTTTTATTCAACTGGCGTTGGTTGTTGTTGATAAATTTACAAGATAAATTTGTAATTTTGCATAAAAAATAAGATCGAATGATCAAAATTTTTGAAAAATTTTCAATTCAATTCATTCAATGGCAAGTTGTACATTTTTTGGAATCTTTGTTGTCAAGAATGTTTCTCTTTTTTTTTTTTTCAAACATATAGCTACATCAGTTTTCAACAAAAATATGTAAATTGAAAATAATTTGAATGATGAATGTAATTGTGTACTGGGGTGGCATTTTTGCATTTTTTTTGTTTTGGACACGCATGCGTGCATCAGATGTGCAATGCTGAGCGAACGGGTTTCATCAAGCGGAAGGTGATTTTCAACTCGGCGGTTGTTCTATATTCTATATTGTACATTGTATTGTATTGAAAGATACAATTGAAGATTGTATTTTGATTCAAATTATGCAAATTTTAAATAAATAAATAAATAAATAAATATATATATATATATGTATATTACGTTGATGGTTAAATTAGCATAAATCACCTTGAATTTCCAATTTTCTATTGATTATTGAACAGCAACAACAAGAGCAACAATTTTCCTAAACGTACTTTTTGTTATTTATTTGCATTCAACTGCTTCTTTCCAGTCTGTGAAAATGAACTGGCTTGAATAGACTGGAACTTCAACCAGCCGCTGTTATAGATTTCAAGCACTGCAAGCAAGTCCACACTGTGTGTATATATAAGTAGTCAGTGTGCTTGTTGCTGTATTTGCAATTGTCGACCAGTGTTGTTGAGTTAGTTGAATTTTTTCCATCCAACTTTATATTTTAATATACTTTAATTTATTTTTTAATTAATTAATTGATTTTATTTTTTTTTTGTGCATAATTAGATTATTTTAATAAATTTCCAGTAATTTTAAATTTCCAGTTCCAGAGCGAGACAATTTAATAATATCATTTTGAATGTGTACTTTTGTACTTTTTACTGGTTTGTTTTATTTATCGTTTGTAATTTTGTTGTTATTCAATCCGATTTGATTGGTCAATATTTACGGATTTTTAATTTCCTTTATATATATATACTGCTTTCATTCTCATAAAATAATATTTTAAATTTGTTAGCTTAGTTTTTTTTTTGGCGTGTTAAATATTGATAAATAGATATTTCAATACAAAAAAAGAAAAGCAATATTCATTTCGCTTCAAGTCAAGTGGGAAGCAACATCTTTTATAGGCTCCTAGTGTTTGCTAAACATTGGACTAAGCAGTATATTATTATTAGCATGTCGTATAACTTTTCACTGAAGCTCAACATCAGCTGACGCATAATGTGCAATTGTATTTGTGTGTGTATGTGCGCGCGCGCGTATTTTAATTCAATCTAATATTAAGCTTTCAAAATTGAATCAACTTGTGCTCTGTGGTTCTCTGATTTTAGAAAATGGAAAAAATTTTTTGAACCCTTCCTAGCTAATAGTGACAAAGTTGTTGCTTGAAATTTGCCAAGCATTATTTATGCATAAAAATATGTTTCAGAAGCTTTGAAAAATGCTGTCGATGCATTTTAAAAATCATTCATTGCCTTGGGCAATTTTTACAACTTGCAATTCTTTTATTCAACAGAGGAGACTTTTTAGAAAATTCCATCCTTTGACTTGGAGCAGTTTTTGTCGTTTCACACTGCAAAGCAGCTCAAAAAGGTTCTTGAATAATTTCATTGTCGAACAAATGAAAAAAAAAATACAATCCCTTCAAAGCACAGCTAAATTGAATGAATAAAAATATATAATCCATTGACTTTTTCTCTTTATTCATACAATATACCTACTTTTCTTATATATCTTTGAGTTTTTTCTTCTTTTTCCTATTGATATATCTATCTATTATCGTATTCTTTTTTCTTCAATAAGTGCTTTTCAATAGATCAACAACAGCCATTGGTACTCTTCAATGGCATACTTTATTATTATTATTATTATTATTATTATTTCTCTATTCAATTTCTTTTATACAATAATACACATATATGTAAATTTGTTGTTTTTTTTCAAACAGTTGTTTGATTCTTTAATGATTTACAATCTGGTTGTGTTTTTTCTTTTTGTAATGCAAAATAAACAGACAATGTCTATATCATTGATATTCTGTTTTACAATTTTACTTCATTTCATACAATGACATCATTATGATTCACATTTGCATTGTTAAATTTTTGAAAAAAAAATTATATATATATATATTTTTTTTTTCTGTTCTTCTCTCTTTTTCTTTTCTTCTTCACAACGGATTAATATTTTTAATTATCTTGTTTATTGTGATCATGAATACTTACCTGGCCGATTGCATCAATTTAATGGCTAACTGAAATTTTGTTTGCACTCGGGTCGAGCTTGGTTGGCTTTTTTTATTTTTATTTTTTTCTTCATCATTAGCATCATCATCTGAAATCATTGTCATTGAGATGGATGATCAGAGGTGAATTGTTTCTATTCTGTTGAAGAAACAATTTTGTTTTTTTCTTTTTTTAAAAATTAAATTTCATATTTTATTACATTTGGGATAGTTTTCATTTTCTATTATTCAACTGTATATAAGCTGAATGCAACTACAACAACTTATTATTATCATTTATTAAGTTTTCTAGATTATGAATATTTGAATATGAATAGATAGGATTTTCTATGTTTCTGTTGAGGATTTTTCTGATTTCATTTTGCATAAAGTAAGCTGCAAGTGGAAAAAAATGTGAATCAAGGAAGTTTGTTGGTGACGTTTCAGTTGCAGTGGAGAAGAAGATGTCTGTCGGTTGGTGAGATGTTTCGTTTTAGCAATGCAGCTTTCACAAATGACAGGTATTCTTTTGCACGAGCGGTTGTGTATATTTTCCAGCAATTACTTTTTATTCAATTCACAATGGCAACATTTTTAATTATCATCTTATAAAATGCTTATCCGCTGTTCTCTTCTTTCAAACTTTGTCCAATGATGGTGCAATACACCAACTCAACATTAGACAATCAAGTATCTATCTGATGTGTTGTTTTTGTTCTTAAAAAAATGGGAAATTTTGTGCTTGTGGTTGCCATTTTATCAACGTAATGCTGATTGATACACATGAAATGCTGACAAATCATCAGTGAAGCTCAATTTGAGTACATCATTCATTTTCCTTTCAAAGGAATTATCCGTTCTGGTATATGCGCATGTACATCTATTACACTGTTGTCAACTCTCAATAGTAGCCACGGATGTCATTTGTATTTCTACTTTGACTGATTGAAATAATATGCATTTGGATATATTTTTATATCTTTAATAATTTCATATCAACAACGCTGTTCTTTTTTTTTCTATTTAGTTATTTAATTTAGTTTTATATTTATCCATTTATGAATAATTTTGTTGTTGTTCTTACATCTGAACTTGTACAAAATATTAATCACAAAGAAGATGTGTTTTCCACTACATCTATATCTGTATGCATGTAGTACATGAAGATTTTAAAATCAACTGAACATTAAAATGCTGATAGAGGGATGCAATCAATATTACGGTTCAGTGAGCAGTAGAATGAAAAGCGGACGTACTTTTCAATTATTGTTCAATCATTAAAAACATTAAACAACAGTTCACAAATGGATGAATAAGGCAATATTTATATTCTTCTTCTTTGTTGACCCATTTTATTAATTTATGTTTTTTTTTTTTTGTCATTCTCTCGTTCTCTTTCCCCCCCCCCCGGTGTGAATCACGTTCATCGTCGTCTTATAATATATTGTTTCGTGTTGTGTTGTGAATGAAAAATGGAAAATTCTGATGAGATGATGATGATGATGTTTGTTTGTTTGTTTGTTTGTTTATTTTTCGTAGTTTTATTGTGTCTTTTATTGGTCAATCAAAAGTAAAATAAAAAAGAAGATAAACAGCTAGCTAGACAGCTAACTGAATGGCTAGCCGTTGGTTGGGCGCTGCCAGGCCCTTTTGTATATAGGTGCGGCATGCGCCATCTGCGAAACTTTTCAGTTGATTGAATGAATATTTCTCTCGGCCAGTGTCAGTGCCAGTGTATCGTTTCTCCACTTTACGGCTTCGTTTCTCATCTCTTCAATTTCTGCCTGCAGCAGCTCACCTCATCTGATCTGCTTGTTTGAATTTTCCTCCTTCTCGTGACGACAACAAACGATAAACAACAACAAACAAACAAACAAACAAACAAACAACTAGTGAAATTTTTATTTTTCATCTTTTTTAATTTTTGTATATATTTTTTTTTCTCTCAAATTTATCTTCATTTATTCCGGATGTGGTCTGTACTGTTCGACGACGATCAACAGATTTCAATGAACAGTAGGTGGAAATTTTTTTTCCCTTTTTTCATTCTTTTTTTTCTAGTTCAAAATTGTAATTGTCAAAAAAATCCAATCAACAAAGTATCTCTTTTTTTTAATACTAATCAACGCTAGAAGTAAGCAATCTAGCTGAGTATTTATTAGCTAGTAATAATAATAATAATAATAATAATAATAATAATAATAATAATAATAATAATAATAATGGTGGTGGTGGTGGTGGTGGTAGTACTACTATTGCTACTACTACTACTACTACTACTACTACTACTACTACTACTACTAGTAGTAGTATCAGCAGCAGCAACAGCAGTAGCACTAGATAGAAATAGTAGTAAATAATATATAGCAAAAATAGTTGCTGCAGCAGCGGTTGATGCTTCATCAACTCTTCTCTCATTTTCGCTCTCGCTTCTATGTGGTGTGGATAACTGATTTTCTTCTTCTGGCTATGCGTGTGCTAAGCAAATATGCAAGCGTTGAAATGTTTCTCCTCCAATTCATGGTTGCTTTCAAAAAGAATCTTGACGTCTCACAGCACGTGTTAAGCATTTCATCAATTAACTCACCTCCGCCAGAGGCGCAGCAGCATATATATATATATATATATTGCCCAGTAGGAGGAGGAGTTTTTCTCGTCTGTAGAAATTTAAAAAGAGCCAAACACAGCCTTCTTCAAAATTGAGCAGATGTGAAACTGTTTTCTATTTTATTATTATTATTATTATTAATTATTATTTGTTGTTTGTAATGCTTTTCGTTGTGTTGCAGAATGAAATGAGTGCGTCGATTTTTCAGAAATCAACACCAAGCAAACGCACAAGTTTCACAGTGATTTTTAATTTAATTTGCTCAATGCCCAAAGGGGAATGATATGAAAAGTAATTTTCCAGCTTTTTCTACCCACGCAAAATGCCTGCCTCTTTCATCTACACATCTTACTTTCTACTTTTGTTCAGAGATTGACTGTTATTATTTTATTCACAATTGTTTGCCATTTGTATAGGCAAATTTTTAATTTTATATTTAAAATAAAACAAATAATACTTTTACGAATATTTTCAAACAACCTCTCTCTTTCTCTCTCTCTCTCTCTCAACCACTGGTAAATATGAGCAGCAATAGTATATATATATATATATATATATATATGTATAAGTAGCAGTAGTACTGTGTGGAAATTTTATTTTGGAATTCTGATCGATTTACTACACTTGGAGACAAATTTTATTACGCCGTCAGTTGCTATAATGTCAAAAGTTTTCAAAATAATTATTGTGCTCCAAGTCGAACTTTGTGCACTGTCACTGACATGAGATGGCTTGTTTGTTAGGTAATAAATGTATCGTTGACAACGTTGATGCTGTTTTCCATTTGCAAGCAATACAACTGATAAAAACAATAATTAGCAGGTGGAGGAGGTATGCAAATTTTATTCATTCATTCATTCATTCATTTATATTAACTGGTGACTTTATTTTCTTCTGTTCGGTATAAATAAATTACCTGAACGTGTGTGATGATCGACGACAATCATTTTCAATCTAGCGTAGTTGCAATCGCTCGTAAAACATTCAATAAATACCATCAACGTCAACCGTTCTGTTGTTGTTGTTGTTGTTGTTGTTGTTGTTGTCGTGTTGAGATTTTCATTGAAATTATGGATAAAATTTTGAATTTTGTTGACTACTCAATTTGAAATTTTTTCCAGTACACTTTGAACAGTTTTGATGTTTCTAGATGGACATTCTGATAAATATTATAGTAGATGCCAGTTGATGATATTTTGTAATTTTTATTTAAATCAGTTTATATAACGATGTTGGAAATTGATTGTGACCGTACCACAATTACCATCATTATCATCATCACTTTACACTAAAGACGTCACATGTTGGTCGTGTGGGTTTGTTTACTACTCAGAGACAGGTAGAGGTGCTTGCTTGGTTTTTTGTGATGCTCACAGTGACCAGTGTAGAAAAATTACCTTTTTGCTTTCTGTTGTATGTATGGTCAATTTTGTTTGTTTGTTCAGATTGATTTGCATTTTTGAGATGATTTCCACTGGCCAGGTGAGCTAGAGATGCAGTTGAGTTTTGTGTATTTGACTTTGACGACAGCAAACTGACCTTAGAAGCTTGTCTTAGACAGGGCAAACATTTTTGTTCGACTTTTTCCCAACCGCTACGATTTGTCCAAAAAGTTGACCGACAAGTAGCAAGTCAACATGCAAATTTTGACGATCATTCATTGATTGGTTCTTCATTGATTTTCTTCTTGTTTTCTCGCTTTGGAAAAAAAATTATCATATTTGCAACAAAAGTTTTAAAAACATAAAAAAAACTACAATAACAACAGATTATTTGCATACTGTAGCAATTTGATACTTGATCAAAGAAAAAAAAAAGAAAGTCATTGACAACAAATCAACAAATCATCCGAATTTATATTATATTATATTATATTATCAAGTAATACGTTTATTTTTTGTGTTTGTTTGTGATTAATAAAAAGAAGTATCATCAAAAAGATCAATATTTTATCGTATCGATAAAAATTGATGATAAATATATTAAGTTGATTTGTTTGTTTTTATTTATTAATTAATCAATTAATTGTTCAACTTGAATTAAGGAATGTTGTATTGCTCAAGGCGTGCTTATCGCACAATGTGTACAACATGACAGCGTTATCTGGCTTGCCAACGAATATGTTCGCGCATATGATACAAATTTGCAAATGAAATATGACCGGATTATTTATTGAAAACGAAGCGCACAGTGTTGAAATGTGACAGTTTTACAAAAGGCGACGTGCAATTAAATTGATCATCTCTCTTCTATTATTCAAATGTAAATTTATCCAAATGCACTCAACGCAGGTATTTATTTATTCGTTTGTTTATTGATCGATTTTGTTGATAAAAGTTTGCAATTTTTGCCATTCGATTGCAAAAGAGTTTTTGTACAATTGTTCGTACGGCGTCACGTAAACAAGGCAAAAGATAAGATAAGATAATTACAACAATTTTTTATTTTGTTTGCAAAAGTAGCAATTTATTTTTGATAATGAGTTGAAGAATGGTAAAAAAAAATTTTTTTATTCTTATGAACAGTGTCTTCTTATGACGTCATCAGTAGTTTCACTCGTGCATTATTGTTGTTGTTATTTATTGGGCTAAAATATTTTTTCCTTCTCTATTGAAAAATAGAGTAAATGAATATGAATAATATTATTTAAAGAAAAAGAAAATAAAGTTACTACTGACACTGATTTCACTCACAACTTTATATTCAAATTGATCAATCAATGTGACCAATATTGTTGTCGGTGTGTTGATTTGAAAAATTTGCATATCAGATTTTGTTCTTTGAATTTGCAAAAGAAAATAGGTAAAGATGGAAAATATTCTGCTGTTGACATTTGCTGTGAAATCGACGCGTTGGTGTACAGTTGTGATGTGTTTTTTTTCATTCTTCTCTTGTAGTTGGCATTTTGTTTTGTTTGTGTATTTTTTTTGACGCCCTTTGTTGTTGTTGTTGTTGTTGTTGACAATATTTTAATAGGTAAAAAGTACAATCAATAGTCAATTGGATTGTTGTGATTTGTTGTTGTTTTTTTTTGCTCATTGACACAGTCTGAGAGCAAGTGTTGTAAATGCTATATTAATTTATAATATTGTTGAATTATTATTATTATTATTATTATTATTATTATTATTATTTGTATGATTGATAATGAATTGAAGAAGAAGAAGAAAATATTTAAATTTGTTGTTGTTGTTGTTGTTTGTCTTGTGTACAAAAATGTTTAATCTGGCGCTTTGTGGCCACGCAACGTTGGCTTGTAATGCTTTGTTTGAATTGTTAGCGGTGTGTTGATTGATATTGATGAAGTGCGGATAGTTGGAATATTTTCTTTTTATCAGTTATTTTTTTTTGTATTATAAGTTGTTCACGGTTGTTTTGTTGTTGTTGCCGTAATAGTACAGGTTGTATGCAGTAGATGGGTGTAGCTATATTCATTCATTCATTCATTCATTCA
Source organism: Trichinella pseudospiralis (assembly GCA_001447645.1). NCBI lineage: Eukaryota > Metazoa > Nematoda > Enoplea > Trichinellida > Trichinellidae > Trichinella > Trichinella pseudospiralis. The sequence goes on from JYDV01000012.1 coordinate 74,030, forward strand.
TTTATTCATTCAATTTATTCATTCATTCATTCATTGATGATGATGATGATGATGAAGCAACCAGTGGAAACTGGTTGCTGATGTTGCCACGTTGGTTCGATTAAATCGAATCCGGTTGGTCTTGGGTGAGACAAGATGGCGACGAGATGCCGAAATTTCGGGCACGGACTGGCCACTCCCGTGTTTCTTGCGCGTACAGTGGCGCCATTTGGTACATTCGCCTGCTTCTCATCGACTCTCCACCCCTTGGCCTTTTTTGTCATCGCCGGATAATTCCACCATAAACACCGGATAATTAACAACCGTATCACATGTAGTGGAATATTCTGCTTTTGCCGTTGGTGGTTTTTGCGTGTTTACTTCGCGGCTGACCGCTTTTTTGGTTTTTTGTTTGTTCTGAGCGCACACTGGTCGCACTCTACTTTTCTCTGCTTCATCTTATTCTTTTTCATTTACTGTCTCTGTCTCTCTCTCTCTCTCTCTTTTCTTCTTTCTTTCTTGTCTACTGTTACTGGTGTTCATGCTTCTACTTTTGCTGCTTATATTTTATTCTCTCAATCTTATTTATTTATTTATTTATTTATTTATTTATTTATTTATTGTGATGTAGTGTAATAATTGTTGAAAGTTCTTTTTCTTTTACTCTTATTATTACTTATATATATATATATATATATATATATATATATATATATATATTATCCTTTCTTTTCATATTCTTTTCTATTCTAATTAATCTTCGTTTCAGATTTCATGAATGCTGCACTGGTGAAGGCAGATGGTCGCGCTACAAAACGCGACAATGCCTTGTACGCTTCGGCCACAGCAGTCGATGTAGATTCCACTGTAATTGTTGAATCGAAAATGTCCGCGGCCGAGTCATCCGACTGGTCTACATCCCACAGCAGTCCGCTGTCCAATGGTTCTCAGGGATCCGGCCACAGTGGCGGTATTACTGTAGCAACTGTCAACGGTAACGGATCTAATCGCGATCCGATCATCTCTACCACGGCCGGCATTAGCAATAGCACTGACGGCAACGGCAACACTAATAACAGCAACAACACTAACAACAACAACGGTGGTAGTGTCGGTTTGCCAGATTCCATTTCTCCCGCAGCTACAGACGCCGAAGGGGTGTGGTCCCCTGATATTGAACAATCGTTTCAAGAAGCGTTGGCCATTTATCCACCATGTGGACGACGTAAGATTATCTTATCCGAAGAAGGAAAAATGTACGGTATGTTTGTTCTTTTTTTTCTTCTTCTTCTTCTTCTTCTTCTCTTCATTTTCTACTTCTATTTTTGTGATTCTCTGCTGACAGTTTCAAAAGTTGACTCATCTTTTCTGATAATTTAACTGCTTGCAGCTACGGGAACGACCGGTTGGTCGGAAAGGGGGTGGTGGCTTGTTACTTACTTACTTACTTGCTTACTTGCCTGTTTCGCGGTCAAGAGGTTGGCACGTTTGTTCTTCAACTTGAGGTCATATATAATTTTTCATGATTCATATAATAACTGAGACGGTTGGTTCTGCTATTTTTATTTGTGTTGCATTTTCAATTAATTAATTAATTTGATAAATTTTTTTTTTAATGAAGAAGAAAACAAAACAAATAAATCAACAAAACTAGCAACGATTTTTGAAGAATTTACCTGCTGCTGCTGCTTGGTGGTGGTGGTGGTGGTGGGTGATTCTTCATTCAGATTAAACGTTTAATCTCTTGATGTGTAAAAAAAAGATGGAAAAAAAACCAATTTTCTGTCCATCATCATCTTTATTTGTTTGCTCATTTATTATTTACTCGAAGGAAATGTACATTTGGAATGTGAAGTTTGTTGAAGAAAATTTTTGTTAATTTTAATTTTTTTTCTTTTTTTTTTACTATCCTCCTCATGAAAAAATTCAATCATCCCGTTGCAGGAATAGGAACTTTTTATTTTTGAGAACAATAAGAAGACATGTGAAAATTGGTAAAATTTATCCAAGTTGGAATTTTTCCGCATCACGCATATACAATGGACGTTAGCTTGTGGGAAAGTTAGTTCAACTGTCTGCGTATTGGTGTAAGAAAGTAAAACCAAATCAATCTCTTTTTTCAAATTGAAGTTTTAGATTATGATGTGTAAAAGTTGTGAATTATTATTATTATTATTATTATTATTGTACAGTGGAGAAATTATTTTCAACATTAATATGATGCTTTTGTATAAATTGATCAGCAATATTATGTGAACATCATTTCATCATCATCATCATCATCATCTTCTTCTTCTTCTTCTTCTTCTTCTTCTTAATATTATTTCCTTTTTACCATCATGTCGCAGTTTATAAATTATTAAACTGTCGAAAATGTTGCATAATGGAAATTTGGTCAACGTGTGAAGAAATGGAAAAGTTGAAGCCAACGTTGTTGTTCAACACTTTGACGCACCACATGAAAGGTGACATTGAAACATTTAAATCAATAAATACACACACACACACACACACACACAATTCATAATTTTACTAAGGTCGTTGAAATGCTGCATTTGTGCAACTACAAGATTGTCAGGTTGGTGTGAAATTATTATTTCATGTATATATATATAACAGCGAATTATTTTCTCTTGTTTTTCCTAATTTCTTTTTGTACAGTCTACCTTGAGAATGAAAGTAAATGTAATTTTTTTTTGATAATCACAGCAGCATTTTCAAAAATGGGGCACGTTGAAAATTTCCATTCAAGTTTCCTCTATCCAACCAAGTCAGTGTTATATATGTAACGTATGTATGCATGTCTGTGTGTGCGGTGGTGTACACTGGGTAAAAAGGTCGTTGACTGATATCCAGTTGGTGTTGGACTGCTTGGTTGAAAGTGAGTGTTGAAGAAGAATCCTCAGAATTTATATTGGTCTCAATATTTTCTTTATTATGATTATTGGTACAGTATGGGAAATTTTGATGACAAAAGTGATTTGGGAAACCCATTTTGACCAAGCTACACGCTTCCGCAACGTGAGTTGCGTTTGGCTTTTGTCTTTTGTTTTCTCTGAAATGTTCGACCCCAAGCGGTCGACCATGTTTGCAGTGGCGATTAATTTCGTCCTTGGCACGGTATACTGATGCAGGTGTACATACAGTCGGTGCTCTGACCTCGGCACCGGTCGTCTGAGCTTTAAGCAGCTGCTCACGGTTGGAGGGCGCCGGTCTCGTCGTCCTCAACAATGAATCTTTTTCTTGTCTCTCTGCAATACCATTTCACTGACCATTTGACAGTGAGACAGAGAGCAACAGACTCTGAGACTGACGGAAATGTGAAAATGAAAAATTCAACTCCTCTCTCTGTACATACATCGAAATTGTGCTTTTCAATTTTTATCGAATGATTTTCAACTTTTTTTTACATTAATTTAAAACAACTGAAACAAACAAACAACGACAATCTCGTAAAAGTAGAAAATTTTCATTCAACGTTTTTTTTAATTTTTGCTTCGAACATCCCAAGGGGGTGGCAATGATGATGATGATGATGATGATGCAAAACATTGTTGACGACGACATCAATGAAAATTCACACCTTGATTAAACTGCGGGGGTATTTTTAAAATAAAAAGAAAATTTAAATAAATTTAGCTTTTTTGTTTTTTTTTCTTCATTCTTTGTTGTTTCTTTGTGATTCATTCGATTGGTTTTGCTTTTATCTAAGGCTTTAATCAAATCGTTTGCTTTCTCTGTTGTTTTACAATCTTGTCATTGCTTGTTAATCGAAATCGTTTATTTGTGCAACACAAACAACATAATTTTTTACGTGTCATCTTGTTCTCATTGCCAGGTAATAAAAATGATCACTTTTTATGCTCAAAGTTATCAATCAACTGTTGCTTGAACAACAGTTCAACGAAAAAATTAGTACATTTTGATTCGATTACTGTAGATGTTTTTTTTTGTTCTTCTCTTTTGAATTTCTGCAATGCAAAAAAGAAATGAACAACAAGAAGAAAATTCACGAACAAAAATTATATATATATATATATATATATATATATATATATATATATATATATATAACACTCGAATAGCAACAACAGTTGACGGTGAATGAAAAGCAAAAATTTATTGTACTTGAAATTCCATTTTACGCATCTTTTTTTTACAGTAAGAAATGCAAAAAAATTTTTTTGTTTTTTTTTTCTTTTGAAATACCGCCTAACAGACATGAAATTCAAGTATGCTTTGATGGAAAAAAAAGCTAGCTCTTTACAAATGTTCGCTGTCATTGTTGGAATGAATTTAATAATAACAATATGTAATGGCGTTGAGTTGAATTCAGTTGATTGCTTTGATCACGAATTTCTCTTATTTTCGATTGTGTAGTATTTTAATTTGTTTTTCTTTTTTTTAAAAAAATGTTGATTATATAAATGAATTTAATTTACATTTACAAAATTTGAATTTACGATGAATAATTTTCCATTTTTACTTTGTACAGGTCGAAATGAACTCATCGCACGTTATATCAAACTGCGTACGGGCAAAACGAGAACAAGAAAACAGGTGTCTTCGCATATTCAAGTTTTGGCAAGGAAAAAAGCTCGAGAATTGAGCGCTAAACTGAAGGTACAGCCTTTTTTTTCATAAAAATACAGACTCATTGTTCTGTTCTGCTGCTGGATAGCATTTTCTATTCGACTTGTTGCTGTTGTTCAGTTCATTATTATTATTATTATTATTAATTTTTATTCTGGCCAATCAATTGGAATTATTCCACGCGAGCGTGCGTTTTGTCTAATCTTCTAATTAAGATAACGTTCGTTCGACGAGCGCATATTCCCTTCCTTCCAGGTCAACTGATCTGACCACATGAATTACAAGTCATTATATGCGGCTGAAGCTGTTCTCGCAACCGCATGTTGATCGTATTTTTAAATTTAAATTTTTTTTTTATTCCCCATTTCTTCTTCTTATTTTTCTACTTGTGCACTAACCGTCGTCTGGAATAGCTGAATCACGATTTGGCAAATAGCAACAACAACAACTGTTGTATGGTAACAAAAATGTCCATTTTCAACTTTTGAACGTGAAAAATTGCTGACGTGAAAAAAATTATTTGTTGATACACTTTTGAGTAATTTTCAATAATAATTTTTTACGCAGTTCAATTTTTCTTTTTGTCTGTTTTTTTATCTGTTTATTTTACGGTGATTCAGAGTCAGTACACAGAGCGGTAATGAAAACTGTCTACAAATTTTAAAATTATATTCATAAATATAAATATAAGTATATATATATATATGTATGTATGCGGTATGTACTGTAGTTTTTCTTTTTCACTTTTTCACATGAAAAAGAGAAGAGAAAAACAAAAGCTTTTATTGATTTTGTTAGTTGATATAAAATTATTCTGTACACATGATGAATAGAATTTGTTATTGTTATGAAAATTAATTTTCATATTTTCCAACCTAGTAAAAGACGAAAAAATAAAGATGAAAGAAAATGGGAAATTTCAATTCAATTCAATTCAATTCTGTAGTGGTTTGTAAAGTGAAATTTTTTTTTTCGCGGTGTTGTTGTTGCTAGTGGTAACACAAGAGTGCAGTGTCGGTTGTTGTCTATTATCTATATAGGTGGGGTGGGGTGGGGTGGCGTTGTTGGAATTTTTTGAATTGTTCAGTTGAATGAGAAAAGTTGTTCTTGTGTATGGTGAAAGAGAACATTTTCTAGGAACACGGTGCTAAGGAGAAAGCGTTGAATAATTTGAGCAACATGAGCAGCGCGCAAATTGTCAGCATGAGTCCGATGCACAGTAAAATTACCGCCGCCGGTTTGACCGGCCTTTACGGTGCTGCTCCTTCGTTCTGGCAACCGGGTTTTTCTCCGCCTCCTTCGACCACGTTGGCAAATCCTCTGGGCAATGTGGCGTCGCCTGGCGATGTGGCCGATGTGAAACCGTTCAGTCCAATGAATCCGACCGCGGCGGCGGCTGCCGCTGCGGCTGCAGCCGTCAATTACAGCTTCCAGAGACCCACTGCAGTTTCACTGGCCGGCTACTCGCCCGGCTCTCTTTCACTGACAGCCCAACATGCCCTGACGCCAGTTTGGGAAGGGCGAACGGTGTGCAGTCCCAGAATCAGGTACATATATATATATATTTATTTATTTATTTATTTATGTGTGTGTGTGTGTGTTTGGTGAAATTGTGAATTTGAAATTTAACAATTTTCTTCCATTTTTTCAGGTTATGCGATTTCAGCGCATACTGTCTACCGAACCCTGCCGACCCAACCAGGCGCCACGAGTTGGTGCGTATCAGCAGTGCAGTCACTCATGCGGATCCTCTGCTCGAAGTTGGTTTCAATTTCAAATTTCAATTACTCACTCACTCATTGTTCATTATATGCCATCCATCATTTGTGTTTCAGGCAATCGACATATCTCAAGTATTTGACAAATTCCCCTCTGGAAAAACGGGCTTGCGCGAACTCTACGAACGAGGGCCGCAAAATGCATTCTTTCTAGTGAAATTCTGGGCCGATGTAAGCTTTAACGTCCCTGATGAACAGGCTGCACTGTTCGCTGTCGACAGCAGGTAAGCAAGCCAGTTAGTTGGAGGGGGAGGGGGGAAGGCAATGATTGATTCTGTTGTTCACTTTAAATTTAAATTTAAAACTTTTTTCATTTACCTTCTAATTATTATTTTTCAGGTATGAAAGCAATGAAACTATGACAATCAGTGTGTCGACCAAAGTCTGCTCATTTGGTAAACAAGTTGTTGAAAAAGTAGAGGTACTGTGGAAAAAGCTTTGCAAAATGGGCATGCAGAACTAAGCTTGTTCTTTTGTTGCAGCACGAATATCCGAAATTTGAGAAGGGTCGTCTGGTTTATCGTATCACTCGTTCACCGATGTGTGAATATATGAACAATTTCATACACAAGCTGAAAAAGTTGCCAGAACGTTACATGATGAACAGCGTTTTGGAAAATTTTACAATTTTACAGGTACGTGATGACAGTTGAATTGTTGAGTGCTAAATATCTGAAATGAATGAATAGCGCTGTGAATATGTTGAATTTTGCTCATTTTCATTTCGATTGCTTCATTTAAAGCTGGTGACTACGAAAGAAACACAAGAAACATTGCTGTGCATTGCGTTTGTTTTTGAAATTTCTGATGGAGATGGGTCGCAGCATCGGGTTTATCGACTGACTCACACCACGAAATAGTGGGCCGGCCCGGTTGTGCCTTTTTCACACAATGCGCCTCTCATTTTTGCTTTTTTTGGCTGTTGTTTTAAACCTCTACTCAGACTGGTATTTTTTTACCGACCGTTTTCAGCGTTTACTTATTTAATTATTTGAGCGCAAGCTGGTCGCAGAGAGAAATTATTATTATTATTATTATTATTATTATTATGTTAATCTATCTTTATTTGACACTTGAAAGCATTTGTGTTTTATCCTTGCCCGCTTTGTATTACAACTGAATTGTCATGGACGACGAAGAAGTGTTTGCAAAATGTAGCTGCTATTACTACTACTACTACTACTGTTACTGTTACTGCTGCTGCCGTTATGAATGACTAGCTATAATGCTTGCACTTTGATCAATTGAAATGAATGATTCATTGGACTGAACGGTTTCAACAAGCATCATTTCAGTGCATAGAGAAAGATGAGAAAGAAGGGAGAAAATGAGAAGAGACAGAGAAAAAAAAACACGCACATACATACACACACACACACACATATATATATATATATATATATATGCCGACCAACTGTGAACAAAAGAAAGAAAACAACCAACCAAAAAATCGACATGCTGTGCTGCATATTTTGGTTTTGGTTGTGGATTTGAAGTGCGTTCGCTGCATGTAGAGAAGTATTGGTGGAAGAAAATGAAAGAAACTATTCATCCATCTGGTGGTCACACACAATTTGGTCAACAAAAAAGTGGCTGGCTAGCTAAAAAAAACTGTGGACTGCTACTAGCAAGCAATCAAGCAAGCATTGTTTCGTCATCATTCAATTATTTATTCAAATGCTGCTCTTGTTTCCTAGTTTCTCACCTGTCGCTTGTTCTCTTTGCAAACATGCATGCATGCGTGCATGTTCTGTGAACTAGTCAGCGTACTGTTTTTTTTTCTTTTTTGAAAATATTAATTTTTTTATCTGTATCATCATATTCATATACCGCAAGAACAGTGCCTTGATTTTTTCATTTGCTGTGCTTAATTGAAAGACCTCAGCTGCCTGACGACTGGTGGCTGGCGGTCAGTGTGTTTGTTTCACGTTGTACAGTGCAGTGTTGCTGACACAACTTAGTATACTGTTTTTAGATGCAAATTCAATTTCTGACACTGGAATTTTATTCATTTTATCATCATCATTATTAACTTTATTTTTATTGTTTTTTTTTTTATTCTTCAACTCGAGCACAGCAACACCGTAGACAAAGTGACAAGGAATGAGAAAAGTAAAAAATACTTTGTTTCTCTCTCTCTCTCTCTCTCTCTCCCTCTTGTAAATGCTTATTTTCACTTTGCTTTGTTTTCAACATTCTGTCTAGATTTATCATTTATAACTAACTCATTTCTTTACCCACAGACAAGCACAGTTGGTTAATCATTTAAAACTAATGTTCATTGAAAATTCACCTATTAATTAATTAATTGATTAATTAATTAGCAATTGATCAACTCGAGGGGTTAGGGCGAATAGAGCTTTTTTTCCATTATGTTTGTGATTGTTCATTTCTTTTTTGAAGTTTATTTTTTGACTTAAAATTTAAATGTTTCCAAATTTATTGCATATTTCACTATAGTTACACTGACGACATGCAAACATTATGTTTGAGGTTTGTTGAAACTTTTCAAGTGCTACTTGAAGAAAAGCAAAAAATGTTCTTTCAGAGAAACTTTTTTTGAACAATATGAACAATTATTTCACAATTGAAACAACAACATCTATTAATAATAATAATAATAATCATATTCTGTTTTCATTGATTTGAAATCATTTATTATTTATTTATTTTCACAACAAAGCAGATCCAAAATTATTGGCGGTTGACTGAGTGGAATGTGTGTGTGGAAGGGGGGGGGAGCATTTCGTGGGATATATATATATATATATATATATATATATATATAGATAGATAGATAATTAAAGGTTTACAGCGAACATTTTTGTTTTACTTTAATAGAAAATTTATTTTTCACGAACAATAATATTGAATATTAAAATGGAAAAAGAGAAATAAATTTTCGCCCATAAAATCCAATGACGATCATTTGGGAAAGTGATAAAATTTCCTCCATTACATTGTGGATGTATTTATGCATTTGCACGCTGATCCGCACTGTTCACAGATTAAAGTTTGTGCCCAAAATGGGCAACTGAATTTATCAATGGAGAAAAAAGAAATTTTCACTTCCACAGCAACTGACGATAGCAGCAGCATCACTGCCAGTCGTGATGATAAATTTAAAAGCGTTTTGGACGTTTCAAATTGAAAACAGTGCTGATTGTTGTGTGGGCTGAGTATATTCAACTGGATCAATCAATAATCAACGGCAAGCAAGCAGTTTAAGAAGCATCCCATCAACAACATCGATGTATATACATAAGTGAGTTGTGTTCAAGTTCTGGAAAGCCAACGACAATTTGACGTCTGAGAAACGCATGATCAGAAAAATTTTAAACTTTCACATCAAAAAGCATGCGTGTGTGCCGTATTTTATTGTACTTATCATCCGACGATTCTTTCTCTCTCTCTCTCTCTCTCTCTCTCTCTCTCTCTCTCTCAATGCAAATGATAAAGTTTGTTTGCTTTAAAATTTTCCAAAAAAAGATACACGATTGCCAATTTGTAACAAGTTGCGTCACAGAAATAAATGTGTAATGCAAATGGATAGTTGTCGAAAAATATTTCCCTACCCAACTAGCCAGCGGGATGAGATGTGAAGTTGGGTGTGGTGATTGATGTTGAGTGTTCATATATTAAATTGGTTCATTTTCAACTTTTCCCTAATCGGTGCATTTGATTATGCAAAAAAAAAATCAAACATGATCACAACTTTTTATATTTAATGATAAAAAAGAAAAATGTTCAGAGCTTTTTCCAGTGAAGGACAAGAATAAAATTTACAAAACTGTGAAAAAAGGCAGCAGCAACAACAACAACAACTGCTTTTAAAATTTCCAAAGTAAAAAATAACTGATACGAACATCCTTTTCTTTCTTCTTCGAACTGATACGAGCTTCAACTTTTCTTCTTTTTTTTTACTGTAAACTGTTCAAAAGGTAAAATTATTTATAAACAAATACAAATATTAAAATTTGTACAATTTCTATTTATTAATAATTGAATAAAAGTCATCTCTTTTTGCTCTCAATGAAGAAATTTTAAAAGACCATGATAAGTTCAGAATTGTAATTTATTCAAAAATCTCAACAAAATTTTTATCATCATTATTACTATTAGCAGTAGCAGTAGTATTATTAATAATTCTTTTTCATTGAATATCCAATCAAAGTAAGCATGCTAGACTATATTTGACAACAAAGAATCTTGTTGTGCATGTACAATTTTGTCCATTCTCAAAAAAGGACAAGCAAAACAAACAACTTTGCTTTTTTATATTTAATTAACATTATCAAAGCAAGTTTTTGCAGAAATAAAATTTAAATTTAAGCATGACAACAACAACAACAACAACAACAACAGTTTCATTTTGAAAACTTTCTCTCTGACGATCAATATATGAATTCTTTTTTTCTTTTTATTTCTACATTTCATATTGAAACTCAACAAAATCAACCATCATTGTGGGAAAGAGAAACTTGAAAGCAACGGTGTTTGCATTTCTGCTTTGCACTGTTTGACACACGTTATTCTTATTTTGAAATAAAAAACATTCAATTTCTTATCACTCTGGACATGGCATAAATTAGCGCATAGCAGCTTTAATCACAATTGTTCAAACAAAAAATTGCATAAATTTTCAAATTATCAAAAATAGAAATCAAGTGATGCGTAATTTTTTGCTGATCAAAGAGAAATATTTTTTAATTATATTCAACAAACTGTTCACTTCGCAAAGCATAAGCAGAATTTTACATCACTTGATTCTCATAAATCTATCACGCGTGAAGCTTTTCATTTTTTTTTGTCATATAACTATTTTTATGAGCAGGTGTTGTTTTTTCAAACATATTCTTCAATCTGCAATATTTCGACAGGAAATGCGTGTCGCATTGCAGCAGCAGCAACAGCAGCAGCACATCTGGTGATAAAAATTTTAATAGTACTCATAAAAACGTTGATGTGCACTAAAATCTTTGTGAAATTAATTCAAATATAGCAAGACAGCTTTTATAGCATGAGTTGATTTATCTTCTTTTCTTACTCTTTGCTATGCTTTAAATATGTACTTTCAATTATTTCAAAGAAGCAAATTTTGATTGTTTTCACTGATATATATATATATATATATATATATATTCATATATGTATATGTATATGTATATGATTATTATAAATTAATTCAAATTACTATAATTCAAGTTAAGTTGATGTGATACTTTATTATTTTTATAATTGTGATTTTCTTATTTCTTTTTATAACTTTCCAACAGCCTTCAGTGAAAGTGTACTGTTGGCGGTAGTGCTCATGACACAAAGTGGTCAACGATCGACGTGTTGTATTTGTTTAGGCTAGAAAAAACAAAACACTGCAGAACAAAAGAAATAAAAGATAAAGAAGCAACATTACTGTCGTTATCTACGGTCGCTAGGTGGCGTCTCAGTCTGTAGCTAAATAAAAGACCGAGCTTGCTGGCCAAGATGCTCACTTCAAGCTTGACGTTATTTTGCCGCCCAACGAAAGCATTATTTTCTACAACAGCTAGTTGTCACCTCGTTGGATTTGGAGCAGTGGTCATCAAACCGCCCCTTGTCTAATATACAATTTCCACATATATACATATATATGCATGTATACATATGTATGTGTATATATGTATATGGAAAGTGAAGTTGTGAGACGTGAAGTGTCGGTGAAAGCAAGCCGCAAGTGGCAGCCATGCGCTGGTTATGTAGTGCTGCTCGTTTGGGCAATTTGCATGCGGAGCTGCTGCCAGGGATGCGCGCCCGGCTCCAGGATGGCCGGTGTTGTCTACAAGAAGCACTATCCACTGGTATACAACGAACGTTTTCCAAACGAGCCAGAAAACGCGCCTGGTTCTGCAGGCGCTGCCGAATTGCGCATTCGTCGCTCAGATCCTGGCTTCAAGAGGCTTGTTCAAAACAACAATCCGGACATCATTTTCAGAGACGAAGAAAATACCGGTGCTGATCGTATGATGACATATGTAAGTTATATTTTTTAATTTATAATTTACAAAACAAACAACTACTTATAAATTATTATAAACTTTTATAAACAGACAACTGAATGAACAATAGGTTAGCATACTGAATATTTGGAAATGCACGCATGATTACGGGTGGAATTTAGTACTAATAATTTGAAGAGCAATTTCAAACAAAACAAAATAAAAGAAGTTGTTTTGTAATAAATGAATGAAATTTTTATTCAGCTAGCTTGCTGCTGAAGCTCACACTTATTCATATTCAAAAGAAAGATTTCAACTTTTTAACTTCAGTTTGTTGCTAATTGTAATAATCATTGTATATTTGTTTGATTGAAGAAGATGTAAATTTTATAAAAATTTGCAATTATCAGGTGAATTTGTTAGTTTTCAATTGCAATTATTATTATTTCAGTTGATAATTTGTAATTCTGTGTGTTCAAGTAGAAGCCAAAAACCGAATTAATCTCAACAGAGTTCAGGTTTATAGCTTTCAGTTGCTTTTCTTTATTCTTGGGAAACTTTTCAAATGATCTAAAATTGCAATACAAGTAAATAACAAGGGAATTTTATCTCTTGTTCAATTGTCAATTCTGCATCCAGCGCGACGAAAATGCAACACTCGCTATCACTTGTCCATTGTCTGCTTCTTCCTGGCAGAGCAGTACAAAATTCCCTCTCAGCCTTTTTTGCATTCGCACAATGCCACATCTTCTGATGCAACGCCTTATTTAACTTTGTTTTGTTTATGACAATAAAATATTATTAATTCCAATTTATTATTATAAAATGTAAAACAGAACAAGCAAAAATTTATATGAAAGAAGCTTCTGATAACAAATATCATGCGAGTGTATTTACTTAGTTTTCTTTTTTTGTCATTGTTGCCTGAAATAATTGTTAAAATTGAACACTGAAAGTTCAATATTCTAAGGAAATTAAGTTTTTCTTCTCCTGCTTCTTTTAATACAAGTTCATTAATAAGTGAGCGCATTAACAAGATCACACCATGCTTATAGATTAGTGAAAATGATCATATAAGAGGGAAAGTAAAAAGAAATTTATTGTCATTCTGACGTGCCCTTCAACGCAACCGTTAGCTAATGGAACGTTTGTTTAGCTTCAGGTGGATGTAGTGTTTAGCTTGTAGCATTATTCAATTAATTCATAGTTTTCGATGGACATTATTTTTCCCAGAAAAAAAACGATTGCAAAATAATGTGCGTGTGTAAGTGCGTTGGTTTTCTACATTACAAGATAAATCTTCTTTTTTAATATTATGAAAAGCACATGCGGTACCAGAGATTATTCGTTTTGTTATGGATGCGGATGATGGCTATCATCTTTGGTTCGGTTTGGCTAATCTATTCCGGATTGAATGACGTAATGCGGGTCAACTGACGTGCAAAGTGAAAGCGCCGTTTGCTTGAACTTTGGATGCTAGCTAACTTGATGATGCTGGCGTCTGCAAACATGATTAAGCAAACTGGCGCTTGTCAAACGGGTCAACAAACAAGGCACAACTCTGGCAAACTGTGATCGTTGCTCCTTTTGTTTGTCAGAGAAGGGTACGGGCTTTATCAAGTACCGAACCAAGTGGTTCGTTGTTTTTCTGTGGTCGTTGACCGCCGGAGTCGAGAGCACCGGGCAAACAATCTGCCCAGGGGGAGAAGGATGTGAACGGCGACAAGCGAAAACGGAATAAACTTGGCCAAAAGAGAAATGCTCTGCTCAGATTGTGAATGTTGTCCACCGGGGTTGTTCAGACCAAAGTCCACCTCCTCCTCCTTTTCCTTCAGGCAACAGACGGACACCTCGTCCAATTGGCTTGACCACGGCCGGCATAGTTGCACACATGGTGCTAATAAAATACAACAAGCAACCGGAGCCGACGAGACAGCACGTTCAATCAACTTGACCTGACCGCTGATTCAGCTCTCTCTCTCTCACACACACACACACACACACACGCATGCACACAACTTTTTACAAGTGTACACTTTTCAAAATTAGCCAAGTTTCAAATTTGCAAAGAATTCATATTTTGCTTTTCATTTGATTGATTCACAATTATTACTTTTTTTGTACATTTTGCAAATTTCTTTTTGGGATAGTAAATTTCTCCGCTGCTCTTTTATTTATATTTGTTAAAGCAAATTTAACAACACGCAAATGATGAACTTCTTCCTGCTGCTCACCTTTGCAAACGATACCAATCATCACAAGTAACCCGTCTGAACAATCAATAAAGCCAACAAACAACACAGGACAAGAAAAAGCACAATAAATTATTATTTTTCAATAGAAATTGATCTTTTTTACTTGTTTTGAATTCATATATTTTAAACATTTATGTTATTTTTTATTGTCATTAGTTGATTTAATAATTTGATGATGATTTACCATTTTCAGTTCAATAATTCAATTCTCAAACTATTATTTGGAAATGATTAATGCTATTGTAAAATAGATTCTATCATTGTTTGAAACAAATAATTTCAGTGGCAGAGAAAGTAATTTTGTGAAAGAAATTGAAATGCAATTTTTCAGAGATGCAAACAAAAGTTGGACATGTTGGCAATTTTGACGATGAATTATTGGCCAAATGTGAAACTGCGAGTTATAGACGCCTGGTATGAGCAGAATCGTTATTCGAGAAGTGCTTTGCATTACGAAGGTAGGGCGGTGGACATAACAACATCGGATCGAGATCGCAACAAGCTCGGCATGTTGGCCAGACTGGCAATCCAAGCCGGCTTCGACTGGGTCTATTACGAATCACATTTGCATGTACACGCATCAGTTCAGCCGGGTGTGGTGTTGTGAGAATTTTGAAATTTTTTTCTTTTGTTTGAATAATTTTTACAACTTCCAGACAGCGTATTCCGTACCAAGAGAATGTTGAACTGTTTTTCCGGATCGTCGACCGTGCTAACAGTGGAAAACAGACGCAAGAGGATGGACGAGCTGGAAATTGGCGACCGGGTGCTAGCTAGGAAGACCGATGGCAAGTTGACGTTCAGTCCGGTGATTTTGTTCTTGCACCGAGACGAGCAAGCTTATGCCAAGTTCAAAACTGTGCACATCTCCAACGGCACTGTGCTCACCATCAGTCCGGATCACTTGATCTACAAAGCTAACAACATTATCCACAACGTTGGCAATGCTGCTGGTGCAATGGAGACAATATTCGCAGCTGATCTGTTGCCCGGCGATCAAGTGTTCGTTCGAAACGGCTTGTTCGACGTCAGTCAAGCAACTGTACTTCGAATTGGAGAAATCCAACGCCAGGGTCTTTACGCACCACTAACACTGGAAGGGAACGTCTTCGTCGACGACGTGCTCGCGTCCAATTACGCCGGCACAAGTTACGAGACGCTAGCTCACGTTTCAATGGCGCCGGCTCGATTCTGCTGGACCGTGGCTTCCAAAATTCTCAAACTCGACCACACGACTACTACTTCAACTGACCACGTTCACTGGTATGCTCGTTGGCTGTGGACCTTGGCCGACAATGTTAGCACGTTCGTCGGCTTGCTCGATTATATTCCACGCCTGTGATGCAAGTCCGCACCCACTGGTCGTCAGTGTGAAATTTAAATCACAGCACAATTTTCAATTCAGTACTTAACTATTCTTATTCACCTTTTACTCACTTTCAGACTGTTTGATTTATCATCCTTTGTTTCATTTGTTCACTTTTTCACAACTGCGTTCTGCTATTCATTATCAGGCACTGTTTCCCTTCAGGCACTGTTTTTTTCATCAATTTTCTCAGCTTCATTATTAATTTTAATTTTGCTTTGCACGTGTACTTACTTCATTCAATTAATCATAGCTAACCAATTAATCAGTTGATCAATCAATATACATTGCTTTTTAAAGCTGCTTCAAAATTACAAGTCTTTTTTTGTTCTATCATTTTATAATCATTAAAATGTGATCGGCTTTTTGATGATACATTATTCATTCTCAGCATTCTTGGTGACATCAGTATGATTGATAAACTAACAAATTCACGACCATTTTTTCTAAATTTATTCGCTTCCGTTTTATTCAGTTGCTCTTCTTGGAAAACATCTAACAGACAGCAGTTTCTCTTTTTCCTTTGAGATTGAAATGAAGAAAAAAACTGATTTGATGATATTTTGGTTAGACTGATTTCATTGAATTTCAGTTTTGAAATAAAAGCACATCTACAAATGAAAGATTGAAATATATCACTTTCACCAAAATATGTAACCCAGTGCATGTTGATGTGTGTACATTCAATTCATTACAATGCGCTCACTACAGGAATAAATTATAAACCCGACAAACCGAACAAAACTCAACGCAACGACTTGATTTTCTGTATAAAATCTTCGTATAAATAATAATAATAATAATAATATAAAACCATATATGTAATAAATTATTAATATTATTCTTCTAATCGCAGAATTTGATACTGATCTTGGGCTGAAGTAATTCTAAACTATAATGTGGTACTGCACAATCAACCTTTTAAACTTTGGGAGAGTGCTTGGCAATGCAAACAAAAACAACCAAAATATGCAAATTATCGTTATTTGCAAAGTCACCAGATTCTCGCAAACCTGGGTAATCTCGTGCCTTGTGCCTTGTAACCTCTTCCACACTGTCTTGCGTAATGCAGTCACTGTTAAGCTTCTTTAAAATAAACGATGCAATCTCAATTAATTAAACGCTCATTGTTGACGCTATGGGCAACGGAGAATTTTACCAAATGCTTCATGCCGATGAAAAATTTCTCCCCCTCATCGTTTGGTCAGTAGATGGTCTCCAAGTGCGGCTTCTGCAATTTGCTGTTGTACGTGTCGTTATAATTTTACAACGTCACTTTTCAACAGCTCATAGTGTTGCGTGTTCAAAAATCTGTGCGCGCGATCAATGCTCTTCACTTGGAATAATTTTCCACAATTTCTCAATGCTCATCTCTGAATGCGCTCTTTTTTGTCCTCATCATTCACATCTAGCGAAAGTAGAATTTCAAAATCAGCAGTAATTAATCAACCAACTAAAATGAACCAACAAACGCAAACATAAAAACATTCATAATTTACGTGCACAACGTGTATGTACATAAACGGCATTACGCACATTAATAAGCAACTTTTAACAATTTCTAAAAAGCCTAATAATAATAAAATAAAAAATTATATTAGTAACTGCGCATAATTTAATGAGATATTTTCATTTAAGAATATTTTCAAAAAACAACACAGAGAAGCATATTTTCAAGTAGATTAAAAAATAAGATTACAGTATGAATACAAACTTGAAAATTGTTAACGTTTTATGGTAATGATTTTTCAGGACAAATTGAAATTGATATTAATCATCAAAAATTATGTTATTGTGAATGTTTAAATTTAACTTAAAATCATCCGAAAACGTTCAAAAAAGTGGAAGATGAGTAGGAGAGAATTAAACGAAAAAAAGGGATCAAGTTGAACTTGATTTAGGAATTGATTTTGAAAAAAAAGAAGAAAATTAAAAATGAAAACGACTAATTCAAATCATTTTGCAATTATTTGAAACAGTCGTTCAGTGAAAAATTTGAGAATTTGTTATTGATTGTTGTCAGGTGGTTGTTCAACAAAAGGATCTGTGCTTGGATTGAATTGTTCAAAGTTGAAATTTTGCAGCGTTGTTGTTTTCAAATTTATGAATAAAAATATTCAAAAAAGAACAAAATTATACAAAAATTCTACCGTCCGTATATTTTTTATTTTTCATCAAATAATGACAGTGGACAGTGGTGCCACATCGACGTGCTCTAATTGCAATACTTGAGAAAGAACGTTCGACGTAGGGCATTAAAGAGAACAGGACAAAGATGGCTTTCACGACAAATGACCACCTCCTTCAATTTTCTGCAGCGTTCAATCAGCGTACGTGCCATCCCATCCGTCAATGGTCTGTCCGTCAGCGCCAGTTTTTCAAGATTGATGCATAAACCGAGGATTCGGTTAACAGCAACGCTTCTGACCAAGTGAAGGTCCATCAGGCCGAAATGCAATACTTTCAACTTTTCATAAAACTGCTTATCAATTGACAGCAAAGTTTCACCGGTCAACCGGTCGCCACTGATGGACAATTCTTCCAAATTCGGAAATGCACGATCGAAGTGCAGACTCAAGGAACTCTTCCAATAAAAATTATGCAAGCCCAATCGTCGGATATTCAAGTATACTCTGTTGTTCAATACTAAACCGTCTAAAATACGTCTGCATTCTCGAGTATTCACTAAGGACAGTTCTTTAAAATTTCCTTCCCTCAACAAGTACAAAATAAGAATGCTGTTGATTGCACTTGTTTCAATGGCGAGGCTGTGCAAATTTGGAAAATGAACTTTTATCTGTTCCACAAATATCATCTCCACGAAATCGCGACAAAACATTTCTATACAATTCAAGTTCACAAATTTGCGAATAGTTGTCCAAAGTTCATTTCCCAAAGTATGTAAGTTTTCGATCACTTTGTAACCAATGCTCAGTCGTTTGAGCAAAGTAACGTTCTTGAGCTGCAACAACTCTATCAGACAAGTAGCATCAATCGATTCATTACATCTATTCAAAAACTGCAGATCACGCAACTGTTCACATCGGCGGATAACATTGATCACTTCCCTCAAGTTCAAGCTTGTTGGACAAATTGACAATTTTTGCAATGCGGTGCAATCCAAAGCATCCAAACACCATCCCTGTACAAAATCGCTTCCTGTAAATATAAAACTTTCCAAATTTTTAAAGTTTCTTAATGAAAGTTTCAGGTTATATTCGAAGTGCACAGTTGCAGAAGCTTCCAATGGAACTACGTGGGATAAGTTAAGATGCTTCAAGTTAATAAGCTGAGAAAAAGCATCAGAAAAATTATCACAGCAAATAATACAACCCGACAAATCAAGCTGAAAAAAATATCATTAAAAAATTATAAAATAAACACATATTATTTACTCACAACTGTCAAGTGGCACAAATTGCTCATCATGGTAAAGTCCATTGATGTTAGACAATAGCTTGCAGAAATTACCTCCTTCAATTCCCTTACGCCTGCACAATTCTGCAACACCCATTGAAACATTTGACGTGATTCGTCCGAAAGCTGCAACTGCAGCGGTACAAATTCAGTAAAATTGATCTCTTTCAGGGTTCTAAAATAATAATTTCAACACAAAATTAACAACACAACTACTGTTTATTTCTACAACATCCACAAACTGTAATAAAAACTGCTTCAGTAATCAAAAAATAAATAAATAAAATCATCAACACAAAATGAACAAACTGAACGCAAATAAAAAAATATTTTCACCAACACCTGAAAATCACCACAGTACCATAATGAGAGTGATCAAGTTGATCATTGTGCACGCTTGAAAAGATCAAAATCATTATTGTCATTTAATAATGCTCATTCAACAACAAAATACAAATGTTAAAAAAACATACAAAGATACTGATAAAGTTAATATTCAATTTAAAACAATTTATAATTCATCGCGTCAATTCAATTATCTACATGGACACATTTTGTCACGTAAACATACACAACGTAAAATAATGTACAAGAAAAAATAAAGAAAAAATAAATTTCAACATTCAAAGAAAATCACATCTTAAAAAATTTCAAAATTTGCTCATAATTGTTACATGCCAACTTGATTAAATCATTCACTACGTCATATCCTTATTAATCAAATAATAATAAATCATTAGGGAAAATGAAGTCAATTATGAGCAGATCGTTTCAAAATGTTTACAGCAAGAATAATTTTTACTTGAGATAGTTCAGCACGAATGTATTCAGTTCTTTGGAAACGTATGAAAGGCGCATCACATCGCCAAGTTTCAAGTTTGAAAACACACGAAACCAAACTTGTTCATTGCATATGAGTTGTTCATTCATGACTACTTGACTAGATGCGATTCGCAACATTCTCACTTCGATAACTATAAAGAAAAAAGCAAAATTCATAAAAAAAAGTATATTTCACTGAACTGATTTCCGTTGAAAACGGTACGATTTGAACTAGATGCTTTTAAAGATTGAAAACGACGAGTGTATGCACTTTCTATTGTAGAAATAAAAACAGATTCAACTGATTGAAGAAGAACAACATCAAAAGATACATCACCCTCGTCTGTAACTATTGAGCTTGTAGATCTGGTCAATGAGTGTATCAAACAAATACAGTAGGAGAAATTCAGGGAGAGTTTTTTTCAAAAATGATGAACAACTTTTGAATGTGTTTTTTAGAATTAAAAATATTTTTAAAAAAGTCATTTTTATCAAAAATTGAAAAAAATAATACTTATGTGAATGAATTTAATAATTTACCGCGGTTAGGTAATTGGCTGTTTTCGTGAGCAACAGGCAGTTGAATAAATTTTTATTGTTCAACCTGACAAGTTGGATATTACACTTTTCTTTATAATATGCTAGCATGTTCACCATCACGTGCAGAAAATTACATAAAGTTGTTTTTTAAGCGAACATTTTGAGTAATAGAAAAATTCACACTATTTAATTTTTATCAAACTTCAAATTTAAGTTAATTTATAAGAAAACAGGGCAGATATTTGTTTACCAATTGACACAATTATTCAAAATATGCACAACATATCAGTGCAATATATTATTATTATTATTATTATTATTATTATTATGCACTTATACTGTGGCTGATCTCAAAACACTCTGTTTGGTTTGTTCTCTTTGTCATACAACGATGCTCCTATAGGTAAACATCGAAATTTGATTATGGCATATGGCAGTAGACAATCACCATTTGATACTGTACTCGAGTTGTTGAAATGTAGTAAATGAAAGAAGAGTGAAAGTATTTGAAATGAGATTAAGAGCTTTTTGAGCATCCGCGAGATTGCCAACGCAAAAGTGTTGAAATTCTTTGAATAAAGGACAATATAATCAATGTATTTCTGTCAGTAACGTTAGCAATTATTAATTTGCATTTATGCTTTGCTAAAAGAAACTTGTGATGAAAGTTTACATGAAAAAGTGACTGTATTGAATTCAAAGAAATTAATTTTGAAAATTGAATTTTATAATTGACGGAAGAATCAAAAAAGTGCATAAATGACTAAATTTTCAAATTTTCTGCATGTGCGAGTCGAATATTAAACATCTAATTTAGTGGTTCACGTGCATGGTGTTTTCTTTAAATTGACTTATTATTGAATCAGTTTCATCAACGTTTAAGTTATTAGTAATAGAACTTAATATACAGTTTTATACAAAGAAAAATACCATTTAACTATCTCACATCATTTTAATCAGTTGTAAAAAAATTCTCAATTTTATTTTTTGGAACATTTATAGTAAAATTTTTTATCTCTAAAATTTTTAAATTGTATTCATTAATTATTTAGCAGATAACAATAAATTTAAATGTTATTAACGAATTTGAACAATTTTAAGTAAAATAACAGATAAAAATCTGAGTTTGAATATGCATTGCGCAGTCACAAAATTAATTAGTGATGTTGTTATGATTCCTTATGTTATGTTAAAATTTATGTTATAATTTAACAACGGTACGTTACGTCAAAATTAGCATTATAAGGAAGTTTACATTTTAACATAACGTTTAATATTTGATTGACCGCATTGGCAATCTGAATTTAAATTTCTGGTTTAAGACTTTGGAGATAATTATTTTAGAATTCATTTTCAGAAAGATAGTTAATTCACGGTTCAGTTTTGGGTCATGTGGAATTAGGAAAATAAAATCACTATGCGTGCACTATGCAAATTAGCCTTCAATAAAGGCTATCAGCTTCTTATCAGCAACAATCCGCTGGTTTACTGGACCACCACAGAGCGTCACACGATTTTGGCATATTTTATCATCATTTTTTTCATTTTATTGTATACGTATTATAATGAACAAGTAAGTTATTTTCTATAAAGCATAATTGAACAAGTAAAATGAAAAATAACTTTTATAAATTAACATTGCCTCTATTGTTGATCATGATTGGACTTGGTGGAATAAATTATTGCAATCAACAATATTTAAAAAGAAACACATTCATACTTAACGCGCCATTCTTCTTCAATGAATTAGCAGCTTTGAAATTTAAATTTTGCTCTTGAAATTTTCGTATTATATAATAAAATAAATCTGTTAATCGTGAAAACTTTTCCTATAAGAAAATCATTTAATTTTTGCACTTGCTTTATCTTCATTTAATTTTTTGCAGTTATCACACCACCAGAGATTACTAAACATGTTCAATTTTTTGTTTGGTTGATTTCTTTTTATAGTTCATCTCTGCAGTTTTTTTATATCATACTTTGTAAATTTATATCTGGAATTTATATTGAGAAATAAGGTAAATTCTATAGCATGAGCGAAGTGAATACTCAACTTGTGCACTATGCAAATCAGCTTTGTCTTGTGAATTGTCTTATCAATAACAACTGCATTGATATTAAGCACAATTGACCTAATCATTTATCAGTTAGAGTTTGTGAACGTTGCATATAGATGTATATATAAATGTATAAACGAATTATTGCATGTCATTTTTATCTCTTCATATGTCTGTATTAGAAATTTTTGTATGTATATAAGTTGCTCAAAGGTTTCATTATATATATTTTTTTAGTTACTTGTTTTTTCTGTTCATAATTAGTACACATCTTTTTTTGAAAATTTCCTTTTTTTGTTAATTGGAATTCTCTTTTCTGTCTATTAATGTTTTTAAAAATAGTTTATTTTTTATTACTTGTCGATACTTATTGTATATACAATATTTCAGTGATTTCTTCTTGATGAAAATAGTTTTTTTATTAGGCTTATGAAGTATGCAGCAAACTGCTTCTCTTATTATATTTACATGATTAAAAAAAGCTCAATATTATGGTATAATTTATAATGAAGTTGAAAATGTAACATATGTAGACATTATTGGTAATAATTATAGATTAATCAACGGTCTCTTTGTTGACATTAACATAATGGAAATATATGTTACATTTCTCTTCAACATTGTGCAAAAGTAATTTTCAATGTAAATTGTTAAAAGTGGAATGTTTACTAGAACGTTTAGCAGCTATTTTTAGTTGTTAGTTGAGAATGTTTACTTGTGACATTTAGCGAATGATTTCCGTCCTAGCTGCATGGAAGAATTATAGCAATAGGATGGCAGATGTCAAACGCACATCCGTTGCTGTTTATTATAACTGGCAATTTAGAAGAAGAAAACAACGCTAGAGCGTTTGTTAAAGATCTTCAATTTCTGCAACTGAAGTTAAAAATAGTTGGCAATAAAACTACATCATGATTGTCAGAATTTCCTGTATAAATAAGAGAAAAACTCTCAAGAAAGTCTTGAAGAAAGACTTAATGAATAGTAGAGCCGCACTTCTCAAAGATATCTGCGGAAAGATCGTTCTCCTTTGTATGCTTGTGACTCAGTGAATAAATTGCCTCTATCTGCTTGTTGTATGGCCATTGTCACAATTGAATACTTGACGGCAAAGCTTCTTTTCTATCGCTGAGACAAAGATGATAGCAAAATGCTTCTCAGCCAGAAATTGCTGTTAAATTTGATACAATATCTAAGCTTTCTAGTAGAACTGCGTTTGTTGCATTTTGATACGCATCAAATCAAAATTCCAGTCAACACGGATGAATTAGGATTTTGGGTTGACTGAACAATAAACTGAAAATTCTTGATGAAGCGTTTTAATTTGGTATTCAAAACTGACCAAGATAAGTGGAACTGATCAGCCGAATACTGGCGCCATAAAAAATGCTCAAACAACAAAATAACGTAAAATTTTTAGACAAAAAGAGATGAGAGTATCTTCAAGTAACTGTAAAAAAGGTTGCTCACGTTCCACGTCATGTTGTGCAAATGGTTGATTAGCAATTATGCAGATAAAATTAATTTCTATTATTTGATGCTTTGCTTGCTAAATCAACTTGCGGCACAGTACAGAACTGTGTAGGATTTATGAACTGCCTTGAGCTTGTTTCACTTCTGTGATTAATGGACTTTGTTTCTTTTTTGTCGAATATTGCTTGCTTTTGTTTTTGTTTTCATATACATGTTTTGGTGAAGTGAGTACATTGCAAGTGCTTTATTCTTTATTTAAATCTAAAATAAAAATTACAAAATAAAATTGAATTATCATTCCTAATTATAATCATTTACAAAACTGTCATTTATAATTTTGTTTAACGTAACGCTATTAATTAAATTGCCAATTTTGGGATTGCATTGGCTTTACAGGTAAATAATTCTTGGAAAAATTCAGTTGATTATAAGCAATGCAGATTCATTAAGAACTGAAACTTTAACATGCTGGCTTTTTGACAAAGAAATTTATTTACTAACTTTATAATAATTTCTATAATTTGAAGTGGAAATTTCTACTAATAAAGTTTCATATTTTAACACTGAATTGCATATCATCATATATGACTGTTGTCTTTATCCACCACAATTTTTCCGCATAAAGAAATCCTTGTTTTTTGCAAAGTTGACATACTTATTGCATAGTGTAAATAAAATTTCAAAGAAATCATCTGAATTTCTTCACTATTTTAATACAAAAGAATATGTAATTATGATTATCTCCTTCAGCCAGTGAACCTATAGAAATTAAATACTTTAGTTATGTTACTCAGATACTATTTAAGAAGCAGTTATGAATGCATTATGCAAGACTGCTTTGCTTTTTGGAAAATCCATTTATATAATGTAGCTGTAACAATAATAAAAAGTGTAAGTTTGCTGGACTACTGGAAATTTAGCTAATATCAAGCCAGATGATTAATCCATTTCTCAGTTTCTATATACAGAATAGAATAGATATATAAAACGGCACTTACATTTCTATTCCTCTATCTCATATTAATATTGAAAAAGGCAATTTTTTAATCTGCCGCTTTCTTATTTAAAACGTGATACACTATAATAGAGCTTTATTAACGTGCTACGCTTTAAACAACATCACGGTATTTTATGAACTGATCGATTGGAAGTATGCTGCAAAAGCAAAAGTCGACTTTGATGATAGAAAATTTTAAAAGTGTCAAAACCGTTAATACGCCCTCTGTACATTCCTGTAGTATGACCTGAAAAATTTATGGAAAGTTCAGTTTTTACCTTTTGGTTACTGTGGAATTATCACAATTATGCAGTTGCATGCGCTGTTAATTGAAACGTTTTTCAGAACTGCAATATTGCTGATGCTGCAGTAAAAGTTGACGACAGGACATTTTTATTATTATGTTATGTTATTATTATTATTATTATTATTATTATTATGTTCTTTTATGTTTTGTATTACATTTATCTACGCTCTTTTTTATTACAGATTTTCATTGTTGCGTTTGTTATAAAATGTCAGAAAATCAAGAGGATTACGCAGGGCTGACTGATTTTTCACTGGATGATAATAATGACGTGATAAAATTTAAAGTATACTTTGTTCTTTGTAATATTTGAACAGCATACAGAATACGACTGATTTAAGAATGGCAGTCCTGATTTTGACGATGCAGATCTCATTGCTTCTTATAAACTGTTTGTTAATACCTTTGGGTCATTGCCTTTGCTGCTTTCCACTTATATGGATCACACTGCTCGTCTGAACACTGAGCTTGACAGTTGGATTAAAATAAAATATTGATCAGTCTATGCGTGTGTTCGACTTAGTTTTTTTATTTAGCCTTCCTAAGGGAAGCTCATAAGAAACATGCAACTTCAACAATCGACAAGCAATCCGAAGAAGCAAAGCGACAGTTTCATGCATTTATGACAAAGCTGGACTATTTTAATTCAAGAAAGTTAAATATAGCTTATGAAATGCAATCTGCCATTAGAAAATATTCCGAAGATTATGAATATGCTGTAAAAAGTATTCAACTTTTTTCTTACATCATACTTTCAATATTTTAGTTATAAGCTTCTAAGTAGCTAATGGCAATTCACAAAATAGCCTCAAGCCATTAGAGAAAATTTGTAGACAATTGTAAAATTTATTTAAATAATATTGATTGTCACTGATTAATTAAAGAACCGTTAGTAACAAAAGTTAAAGTTGCTGCACCAATTGATTTCTTTATTTTAATATTATATGATTTTTGATTTAGAATTTTCTTCTGATATTTTTTATTTAAATTATATCTTCCATACTAATGCAAAATATTTTGGTCGATTAGAAAAATTTTCTTATACAAGTACAAAGAATTATTCATTTATAAACTGTAAGTTACTGATCATTATTTGATTTTTCTTATTAACTTTAATCTTAGATAATCTAATTGAGAAACAGTTATTTATGATAAACTGAAATCTATTATAGTCATAAAGGTCTTGCTTAATCTTTACAACATGCAATAAGTAGCTTTTATTGTTTAGCATTTATCTATTATCTTCACTAAATCAGCAGTTTAAGTTGTGAGAATCGGGGGTGTATTATTAATTACTAATTCAAAAAAATCTGTTTCAGAAGAGCAACAGGAGCAACAGCTACGCTTATCAGAAATCTCAGAAAGGATAACAGCGTTGTCAACATTACCTTGCGATGCAACTGTGAGCAGACCACGCGGAAGAGGCCGATCCTCAGGACGAGGCCGACCAAGAGGAAGCAACAATTCTCGAAGAAATAACCAGTCATCAGGAAAATATCAGCCATCAAAAAGGGGGCGACAGGCAAGAAAAGGCCGTGGCCGAGGACGTGGAAGTTGCCGAGGAGGAAAGCGATCTTCTATGACTGATTCAGATACAGCTGAAGAAACTGATGTACGAGCGGAAGAGACGCAAGATGATACTGTATACTGTTTCTGCATGAAAGCAAGTTATTTCATGTTACTGTTTATAAGTTCAGCATTTTTTTGTTAAATTCCTTGGATAATTTGGTAGCATTTTCATACTTATGCTATTAATATTACTTGTGCACAGATTAGCAAAATATTTGTAATGCTACTTTATCCAATCAGGTATGATGCTTTAGACTGAAATTTATTTTAAGGATTTGGATGAGAAAATGGTTGCCTGCGATAACGATGATTGTAACTACAAGTGGTTGCATTGGACATGCGTTGGTCTAACTTATTCACCACCTGGCAAATGGTATTGTCCTGAATGTCGTGGAAATAGCCCATCTGTGCCGAAACATCATTAACTTCACAACACAAGTTGCTAAAGTTTACTTGAACATAAAAATGGGATATGTATATATTTTTCAGATGACGGAAACGTTGCAGATATGGCCTTCCAACAAATGGTCAAGCATTCTTCAATGTACAGTTGTTGAGGATGAAAATATTTTACTAAACACAGATAGCAAAGATTTCAGGAATAGCTTGTATAATAGTTGAAACAGATTTAATATACTTATGCGAATTTTTGTATTCTCTATATCATATATAACAGAAATACATTTGCATTTACAAATGAATCAGTAATGTAATTCATAGTACATTTTTTTCTATTGCTGCGTTTCAATATGATTCTAATATCTTAGTACAGTCAGTCTTCAACATTTGCGGTATGTGCGTTCCGGCGGAACCGTGAATGTCGAATTTCCGTGAATAGTTTCCGCTTCTGTTAATACACCTCGCTGATGCCTTATAATCCCACGCAATTATCTGAAAGCTGCACGGAATATCACGGATTGTCTAGTGATCTGCATGTTAAATATTCATCCCTTTAGTGTATAACAGTCAGAATCATTGCCAGAAGTGAATGGATTGTGCGGTGCAACTTTTTTTAAAAACATTGTGACTATAGTATTTACTTCATGCATTACGTGTTTACTCAAGTTTTGCGTTATTCTCACACTATTTTGGGCTCTGCTAGGATGAAGGCGGATATTCTGCATTTCCAGACATTTCTGGACTAGTCGACCAGTCTGAGTCAAGCGTCTGGAATTGCAGAGCCGATGCTGCCGTAGACCAACCTCCCGTTTGCAGTGCCTCCTTTCTGTTCACCCTAATGCTTTTATTTTTCATTTTATCATTAGTAGTAGCTATTTAGCCTCCCAGTTTGATTAAGCCGTTATCACTACTGTTATGGTGTGGAACCTCACAAACAGAAACCACCTTGCACAGAACCTGCAGATCCGCAGCATACATGTACACCAGGGCGTAAAAATAGGATTAGTCTTTTTGGGGGTTTTGAAATTCACAGATGAGAGCCAACTGTATAATTTCTTTTCTGCAAATTTTGTAAATATCAACCTATAAAAGTGTACAGCAAATATAAAATAAGTGTACCGCAATTAAGTGGATTTTGACGAACAAGACATAACCAAAAGTCTGGTGCACTAAAAATCCTGCATTACAAAATTATAATTTTGGTGACAGGTCCATCAGCGCAGTGACATAACTCATGACATGTCTTGCCCATCTTCAATGATTAGGGAAAGAGTAACAAATGCAAAATGGCATAACACTTTTCATAGCTCAAATACAATAAATAAAATGACAAATTTAATATTATTATATATTATATTATATTATTTAATATTATTATATATTTAATATATTATTAATATTAATACTTCATTTTTAGCTTAAATTTAAGACTTTAACTCAAATTGACACAAATAAAAAAAATTACCATAACAAGCAACATCAACAGCATTTTCATAACGAATCAATCAAGCTGAATATGACAATTAAAACTAACGATCTGATTTACATAAATTATAGAGATTATAAATAAATTATAGATAAATTTTCACCTAATAATACAGAAAATAATTAGAGGGTCCACTTACTGCCAACGGCTGTAACACCTCTGAAAACACCTACTCTCTCTAAAATGGTCATTCTGAAATAGTTTTCTCTAATTTATTAATTTCTAATTTATCATTTTTTCTACAGCACTAAAAGTTAAAATGCTAATGTGATATGCAAATGGAAATGGGAGAGTAATGGCAATTTAAGTGTTTTGAATCTGTGTAGACAATTCAGCATAGATTTCAAAAAACAAAGTTTACTATTTACACAAAATGCATAATTAAGATTGTTTCTTTACCATAAATAATGTATTTTTGTTTTTCGTGCATAATCAAGAAGCTAACGCAACAACACTGGTCGAACGATTAAAAGATGCTTTATAAACATTGTGAAGTAAGACTGTTTTATTGTAAATAATGGCCACTGACCGTAGAAAACTTCTGACTGCCTTATTCTAGCAGGTAGCTTTTTCTAAACAGCCGCTAGTTTATATTTCCTATATTCTCAGGGTATAAAAACAAAGAATAAACATAAGCACTTTATACCTTAAAAATGCGTTGTGAAAGATAAAAATTGAACAAAGAAAACAAGTTCAAAGAAGAAGCCTATATAATTAATTTAGTGTGAAAATTTTTAGTTTCACGAAATTTCAAGAAAAAAATTACAGACATGCGGTGTTCATAAAAATGAAAAATGATGGTTTCATATACCCATAGAAGGTAAATCGGCAGCACAGCATCAATATTGATCCAAAATTTAATAAACAACAGTTATCTAATAACAGATAAAATGTCAGAATAACACATGAAATTGTCAAAGTTAGCTGCTCAATTATTGTTCAACGCAGAACAGACTACTTTGAACAGCCAATCAAAAATAAGAGGTTGAAATTGTGTGAAAAATGATGAACAAACGCTTTCTGACAAAAGAAGCGCTACACCAGACTACGCGCTGTTAAATTCAGGCGGCAGTTCTTGAACCAGATGATTCACCAGAAGTTTCAGACAATGATTTACCCAATCATGTACATGGCATTCCTGACTTGTGTAAACATTGGAAACTAAACAGACGTTGATGAATCAGCAGAAAGAGCTGTGACATCTTCATCATCATTTTCATAGATGGATTTTGTATCTGCCGCCCTCTGTCTTTCAGTAAAAGCTTTTGCGGCGCGTATGCAAAGTACTGATCAAAAGGTAATTTGTCATGTACAGTGTCTGCGTGAACACAGTTGTCACATCGTAATTGCTGGTTATTGCACCCCTGCTTGTCCTATACCAAAATAAACAAATTGTTAATAAAGAGGAACACATTAAATACATTCATCACATACTTTAGAACATCCGCAGCACTTCACCTGTTTATCCGCATTTTTTCAATTTGTACGCTCTGCCTTTATACACAAGGGACATACCGCTGCAATAATTTGGTCAGATACATAAGCAGTTGTGGCAGCAACGAACAAAATAGGAAAAGCAAAAGCTTCTTCTACTGTAGAAATTAAATACTGCTTAAAGGAATGTCAACAAACAGATGTTTCCGTCTGTTCATTCACAGCGCCTGTTTTTCAGTGTTATCTGCCAGTTCATAACTGCCACTGCCACTGCGGCTGTTGTATAATTGCCTTTACTTCCGGTATGGTTGCCCTTAGGGTCCCTGATTCTTTTGACTAAGAAGATGGTGTTCACATTTTACGTAGTGACCTGATTCTCCATGCTCTTTTCTTGTATTGTGATTTCTACTGCTTCGCAAAACGGCAGCGTCAAATGCGTCTTTCTAATGTAATAGCATTTCCCAAATCTTGCAAAAGTATTTTGCAAGCTACTACCTCCATACCAGGGAATGTATTCAGTAATAACTAACGCAGATGGATAGTGAACTCACAGACGCTGTAGTCTTTTTTCTGCTTCTGATTAAAAATTCCACTAAAAACCACGTCAGGGAGGTGCTCACGCAGAAAGCATCAAACAGCGCTGACTTTAGATGTTCGTAGTTATCAATAATTTGTCTTGTCCAGGCCACATGCCCTTCACATCCGACAACTGCGTTATTACTTCTGGTGGCCTAACCCATTCTGAACCATCGATCTTGTCGTTGTCACCATTTGTACAGCCGTCAGGCATATGGCTCGATCACACCATCTTGATAGGTCCAGTATTTATTACTGAAGACAGCTACAATAAGTATAAATACATAGAAAGAAGGGCACAGCGTCACGATCGATGATCTCATACCGCAATGCGGTGAAAAACTGACTAACACGTCATCATCCTTTACGGTAGCAAGCTCTACAAAAATTTCAACCTGATTAGCAGGTACACTATGTTGGTTACTGTCACTTACTGAGGTAATAAGAAATAAAGACTAAATAAATACATTATTTGTGCATTGTTTAGATTAAGATTGAAATTATTATATTATTGTGGGGCGTTTTGAAATTGGGAGTTTTAAATCTTTTTATTTCTACAAAAATTTTTCGTGTAGTTTATGACGGTCAGTCAAACTATTTGCTTTAACACTAAATTAATTTAGAATAAATTTGCAAATTTAGCGTCATGCTGAGCGCCACAAATTACATCACTTTAAATTAATAATATAAGTGTAAATTAGGTAAATTAGCCAAATTGGTTTGGTCAATTTGGGGAACAATTTTGACCACGTTTTCTTATTGGTTGTTGAATCCGCTTTATGATTGGGTATTCTTGACAGGACTGCTCAGCGAATACAATCAGTTGCGATGAATGTCCAATGAGGTAGTGCTCAAACCGACCAATAAGAAAGCGTAGTAAATATTGTTCCCGAAATTGACCATCACCTGCATTGCATTTCCTTGTGCTGTAATTCTTTCAATGTAATTACAGTAAGTTGTAATTTTTGACAATTAAAAAATTGCGTATATTTTTTGTTTGTGTATGTAAAAATGTTTCTGATTTTGTTATCAGTTGACTTTTAATTTTGATTTTATTAATTTTGCATTTTATTCCAAATAAATTGTGGGAACTTGTCAAGAATTGCTACAGTATGACATTTTCGTTTATAACATTTTGCATCTACTAATGGAAATTGTTGATTGTGATTAACTGAGAATTTTTAAATCTTTGCAAATGGCATAGTTTAAAAATTATTTGTTTTGAATTATTTTTTGGTTCGAATTTGAAAACTTGTGTATCATATTATAGTTATTTTGTTCAGCGTTTCGAGAATGAGCCGTTAAATATAAAAAGTGTTGTTTATTTGTCGCCCTTTTTTGCACCTTACTTTTTAATGTGAATCAGTTGATCTATTGAAAGATATTATTATAGTGAATGATTTTTGTTCAGTTTGTGAGTTTTTAAATTCAATTCTGCTGTAATAAATGCGTTTTTTTGACGCCGTATTGCAGACAGGAATTTTTGCTTGAGATATGCTTTTACCCAAGATTAACTGGAAAACGCAAAAGCAGTGTTCGTTTTGTTCGATGTGTTTAAATTGAATGTTTGACAATTCTTTTTTAAAATTACTGATTGTCGTTTGAAGTCATTTC
This sequence comes from Trichinella pseudospiralis, assembly GCA_001447645.1. NCBI lineage: Eukaryota > Metazoa > Nematoda > Enoplea > Trichinellida > Trichinellidae > Trichinella > Trichinella pseudospiralis. Next base: position 106,667 of record JYDV01000012.1, read on the forward strand.
TTTTTCTGCGTAGCAATCGATGTTTGCCGTGACCTGTTGGTAAATTTCTGCAGTGCGTGGTATGCACCTATTTGTGCAGTTGAATTATTCAAGAGAAGCACTTTTGGACGTATTACAAAGACAACTGCAGCATTGTTGGAATATAAGTAAGCTATATTTGACGATTTTTTTTGTTGTTTTTTTTGCCATTCTGTTTTTTAAAAAATGTTATTTGTTATTTGATTTGTTATTTGTTATAAGTTATTTTTGACGGGAAAAAGGAAAAAGTTCCATTAAGTGCAGCAAATTTGTCACAAAATTGATCCAGGTGCATTATTTTTTTGCAGTTGGGTGGAGGTGGGGGAGGGATTATTTTTTTCTTTGTTTTTTTGGTTTTCGTGATAGATTTCCTTGACCCCGAAAGAATGAAGGCACAAGCTGTTTGTTAGGCGTCATGTTTTGTTCGTTCGCAGGCGCGTATTTTCAATTTTTTTTCAGTTTTACAGTTTATATATATATTTTTTTAATTAATTTTTTTTCTGATCATTGTCAGCGAGCAATGTTGATCGTCGATGTGTGTTGTCGTAAATTGACGAACCGACTTGAAAATTGCTTGCCTGGCTTCTTGTCTGCAATTTTTTTGAAAAAGAAAACTCAATTGATACTGTTTTTATTTGCATGAACTGTTCTGTTTGTAAAAATTGTGAGTGAAGATCTTTTTTTCGTTTTCGTGCATGTTTTGCATTGGAGTGATGGAATTTTGTAAAACGATAATCAAGAACAAATTTTCCGGTTTTTTTTTTCTTTCTTCACTTTATCGTCTGTGCTCCGCGTTGAGCCTCTCAGTGGAATTTACAGTACGATAATTGTGTGATGAATTGAAAATTTGTTGCACAAAACGTTTGTTGAAATTTGTTGAAAATTTGAAGAACGTTCTGTTCCTTGTGACAAGTAAACAGCCGTTTTGAAGCGTTTTAGCATTGTTGCTTATTGACAGTTCAACAGTTAAAAAGTTGGTAGAGTTTTTCATTGTTTGAAGTAGTAAAGAACCGTTGCCATTTTTGTTGCACATTGTTTTGGGTTATATGATGATAATTTTTTCATCTGTTTTTTTTTTTGAAAAACCTTTTCCACATTTGCGTGCATTTGCGCGTTATTCGGTTTCCATATTTTGCATAAAAAGTTCTGTTCTACTTGTGTACGTATGTATTTGTGTATGTGTGGTAGAGAATTTAGAATTTATTCTTTTTTTTGTTAATTTTCATTTTTGTTAAAATAATATTTTTTCTACATTTTGCAATTATTTGATGGGAAAGTTAGCGAATGTTTTATTATTGGACAATTTGTATTTATAAATTTTGAAAAAAAAACCAATTTTTTTTCAATTTTACTGTTGATTGACCGATCGATGAATCACTTGCAATGGGGTAATATCAATGCAACAAACAATACCAGTATTTTTATTGTTATTTTTTCCGTGTAAATTGATGTCAGGTATGGTGTTGAGTTGAAAACAAAAGGAATTTGAACAGTGTAATTAGTTATTTTTCATATTTATATCAATTGTGTGATCAGTTGAATTGTGAAATGATGTTAGTGAAATATATCGTCGTCGTCGTAGTTGCAGAATGTATTGATTTGTTTGTTTGTTTTTTCAGTTGTGATCTTTGCAATACAGAAGATTTGACAATAGAGAAAGACAAACAAACAGCGTGGCCACAGTAGGAATAGTAGCAGCAGTAGTGGTACAGTATGGTTGGATTGTTGTGGTCGAGATGCCGTTGACGAAGCGTGAGGTGTCGCCGGTGTTGCTTTGCCGGCACCGGCTACCGTCCGGGGTGCGTGAAAAAGAGCTTCAATGCATTGCCAACGGCACTTTGGCCAATTTGATCCGACAGCTCGGCTCGTTGAGTTCTCATGCCGAGGATTTGTTTGCTGAATTGAGCAAGGATTTAATTAAAATTGAACACCGCACCAATTTGCTGCAAACTCGTCTCGATTCTCTTGGTCAGAAAGTGACCGACCTGGACAGTGGCATTGACGAAAGTACAAATTTACCCATTGTTGTTGTTTACTTGTTCAATGTTGATTGTTTTGTTGTTTGTTCAATCAGCTTCGATTCGCAGTTTCTACTTGCGCAAGCCGTTCAAAAGTCAACCTTTGATTGACCAACAATCGCTCAGTCGACACACCATGCCCACGGCCATGGGCGCTCGTTACCAGCGTTGTTGTCCACCTCCTCGTCTTGACAAACTCGACTGTTTCAGGTAGATTGCACTGTTTTTGGAGCTTGCTAAATTTGCATAATTTCTCTTTTCCACCGGCAGAGATGACGGCAAGAGCGCGATGAAATTTTACACTGATCCGGATTATTTTTTCGAACTCTGGCGTTGCGAGATGCTGGGCAACGGCGACAGTGGGAAAAGGGCTACCACCAAAGCGGTGAAGATTGATTCAATTGAGATTGCTTGTTCATTTCATTTCATATTCAATCTCGTTATTAGAATGCCAAATTGAAAGATGTCCATGATGGAAGAAAGAGAACGGAGCAGTTGGAAAATCGTCAACAAGCGGCCACATATTTGACAACATCGAGGAAACGTTTAGCCAACGCTGACAGTGATTTGTACGTTCCGTTGGAAGAGCCAATATTTTCCGATCAACAACGCATTCATCTGTCACAAAATTCATCTACTACTGATAATGGGAATTTTATTCACCACCACCACCAACACCAGCAAATATCCGCTTTGCAAAGAGCACGTGCTGTTGACGTTGCAGCTCTGGATGCCACTGCACAGAATGTGATCCATTCGACGACGGTGGATTCAAGAACGTCGTCGGCGAGGATGCCGACCGATTATAATTTTCCCAGCACCGCACGAGATCGACAACAATCCACCGGCTTGTTGAAGATGCACACATCTCGGGTTGGTGGCACTGGTCAGTCGTCCGCTTTTCAATACGGACAACAGTCGGGCCGGTGGTGCCCGCCGACCAACAGCAACAACAACGGGGCAGTTGCCAACGACCAGTACTCGTCGTGCAAGTCGCCGCTGAGACCGTCGCAGCCGCCTCCGCTTCCGCCTGGTCAGCCGGCCAACGCCCTAGCGCAGGATGTGCAGTCGTCGTCGTCGTCGATTCGCGGTCCACCGTGCTACGGTGACCAAGAGCTGACCGTGCGCATGGAAAACTGGCATCTCGACGAAGACGACCATCGGCTCCAGTTCAACGAAACGACCACGGTCGACCAACCATCGCGCCAGCAGTTCCAAAATGGACACCGGCAGACGGCGGTGAAGTCGGTTTCTCCGGAATTGCCGCCGCCTCCACCGCCGTTGTCAACTGCCCACGTTGGCGAAGTGGCGTTGCGCCCCGACCAAAGCCCCGGCTGCAACCAAACGAGCGGTGACGCCTTGCCTCCGCCGCCGCCTCCACCGCCTCCCCCTCCACCACCACCGCCTCCTCCACCTCCGCCACCGCCGCCGCCGCCTCCACCGCCCGCATCATCTTCTTCATCTTCTTCCTCTTTTCAACAGCAGTCGTTGCCTGCCAACGGGCAGGCCATGGGCGCTGGCGGTGATGCGGCACGTTTGGCGAAAATGCCTCCGTTCGGCGCGGGCGTGCCGGTCGAGGTGATCGACACGAGGTCGGATTTGTTGAAGGCGATTCGACAAGGCATACAGTTGAAGAAAGTCGACCGCCAAGAGGAACAGAAGAGGGAAAGCAACGCGGCCAAGGAGGGTCACGACGTGGCGGCAATTTTGAAACGACGGATGGAATACGTGTTCGGCAGATCCGAATCCGAAGGTTCCTCTTCGGAGCAGGACAATGACTGGGACGACTGATCTTGTCCAACAGCATTGTCATGGATGCGCATGGTCGGATTGCACTGGACTTGGTTTGCAAAAGCACGAGGGAGTAGAAGGACTTTGCTTTACTACTATTTCTTCGTTCTTTTTTTTAAAAATATTTTTCTTAGGTTTTTTTTCTCTTCCAACAGCAGCAATTGCTGCTTTATCTTCTTTTTCTTACTCACTCGCTCTTTCTCTCTCTCTCATGCGTCATCGTCGTGCCTTGTTTGTTTGTTTGTTTGTTTGTTTATTTGTTTGTTTTGTTTGTTTGTTTGTTTTTCTCACTTCTCTTAGCGTTCGCTAGGCCGGTAGTTCACTTATCAACAATTGGATGAAAGCCACAAAAAGGACAAAAGCCGGATTAGAATTTTATGCGTGTGTGTTGTATCATTTTGCATTGCTTGTATTATTTTTCAAAAAATTTTCTTTCTCTCTTGCAATCTGTTTCTTGCTTTTTGTTGCTTTTTCTCTCGCTCTGACATTTTACAAACTATGACATTATTTATGAGAAAGATGAGTTTTTTTTTTTTTTTTGAATCAACGGATAATTCACAAAACCATGTGTTACAGTATATGTTGTGTAGCGTGAATTTGTTCATAATTGTGTACTTTGAACGGATCAATTTTATTGATTTTTTATTGGATTTGTTTCATTTTATTATTATTTTTTGTTTCATCATTTGAAAAAATATTTTTGCAAAGTAAAGTGTTTTTTTTGTTTGTTTTGCTTTTCATCCAGCTTCTTCATTATCATGCTACTAGCATTGTTGCAAATCGCTTTTGCACTTGCGTTATGATTGCATATGTGTGTATATGTATATATATATATTTTTTTTTTTTCATATCTTTTTAGCATTGTAGTGTGCAGTTCAGTTGAGAAAAAAAATGAATCAACCGTTGTTGACAGCTTTGCGTCGTTTCACCAACAATCAACAACTGCTTGCCAGCATTGCCAATGCAAGTGAACCAATTGAATGAATTGTGTTGAGCTACATTTTTTTTTACATATTTTCGTTTTTATCAATGATTCTTTCATCATTTTCAGTTGTTAGAACAAATTTCTGGTGGCAAAGGGATTCGTGGACGGCTGTTGATTGGTGCTTTGGAAGCGAACGTCCTTTTGTACGGCCATGCATCTCTGGCAAGGAAGGCCAACACCATCGCCTCGGCGGTGGAAATGGTGTGGCATTGTGTAAATAATAATTGATCGTTATTGGGTTTCAGAGCTGGCATTTTTTAGCTTCACGCTGGTTTTTTGATTCAAGATGACATTATGGACAATGCCAGCACAAGGCGAGGCAAACCTTGCTGGTACAGACAAGTAAGTATGTTGATCCACACGGACATATGCAGCAAGTGTTCTTTTCCGTTCACACTGTTCACCGGTTGAGTGGTGATGAAAATTGTTGCAGGTTGGTTTGAGTGGGATCAATGATGGCGTTTTGTTGCAAAGTGCTGCCAGTTGGCTACCGTCGGTTGTGCTGGATGATCATCCGCAGAAGAATGCAATTGTATCCAGCTTCGTCGAAGTGAATAATAATTAATCAGCCGACAGTTTTGCTTGCTTGCTTATTGGTGGTTGTTTGTGTTTTATTATTTTACATTTTTCTCCCCAGGCCACTATGATCACATCTCTGGGACAGAAGTTGGACATGGAAAAAGCTCGACCGGAGACTTGTTCTTGGGATCGGTACCGTGAACTGGTGACCAACAAAACTGCTCATTATTCTTTTTGGTTTCCAATGAAAGTTGGTTTGCTGTTGGTAAACAAAATATGCATTTATTTATTTATTTATTTATTTATTTATTTGTTAATTTCATCATCATCATCATCATCATCATCAATCAGGCTGATGTTCAGTTGGAAGAAGTTGAAATTGAACTGAAAAATATCTGTTACGAATTTGGATTTTATTTTCAAGCGAAAGTTTGATGATTTTTTAAAATTTAATTTTCACTTTTTCTTCTTGTCGTTGCACTACTATTACTACCACTACTGCTAACTACTACTGTAGGATGATTATTTGAATTGTTTCGGCGATGAAAGTGTTACCAAAAAGCACAGTTCCGACATTGCATGCGGCAAGCTGACTTGGCTGCTGTTGACCGCCGTCGACATGTCCAAATCGGATGATGATCAGCTGAAGATTATATGGGTAAAAGTGAATAATTTAATTTAATTTAATTTAATTTGATTAATTTAAAAATTGAGCTGTTGAAAAACATTTTCTTCATATATACTGTACTGTGAGAAACAAAAAGTTGATCGTTTAGCAAAACTACGCCCAGTTTGAGCAAAGAATGACCAAGGAGGTGCGGTCGTTGTACGAACAGTTGGATTTGCGAGGCAAATTTCGACTGTTCGAACAAGCTGCTGTTCAAAACTTGTCCACTTTGATTAATCGTTTGAAAATGCCCCAACTTTGTCCATTGCTGTTCGAAATGCTTCACCTGATTAAAAATCAATAAACTCTCTGAATTGCTCGATCATCAAACAATCAATCGTTCAAATTTATCATTATTATTTTTTTTAAGTCAACCATTTCACGACCAATAAATCAATCAATCCAATCGATCAGTCAGTTAATCACACGATAATGACAATTGTAAATAATTGAAATTTAAAAATTTTCACTTTTGATCACAACTTTCACACATACGCTTGAACACTGCTGTTATTGTAGGGTTGTGTGTATTTGTTTTTTCTTGATCATAGATTGAAGCATTCCAGTTCACAAAATGACATCCTGCTAAATGTAAAAAATGTTTGAATGATCATTTGTGGAATTCAAAATAAATTTCATACCGACTTCACGACTTTCAAACGTTCTGTTCACTGATGCGCACCAGCGCTTCCTGGGAAGCGGACAAAATCAGCCGACCATCCTGGGACCACATTCTTCCGGTAACAAATGCTCGACTTCCAGCTTAAATGGTCACTTTTCACATTTCAATTGGCATCTAAGTCCACCAACCAACAATTATTATTTACCAGCTACGGTACTCAACGTCTCGTAAAGCATCCACTGGTCACTGCTGAAATCGTGTCGATGGAACCAGACGCAGTGATTGAGCGATGCAATTTGCGTCACTTTGGTGAACAGTTCGACATGCGGTCGCAGAGCAGCGGCTATCATCAGCGTATCCGAGATGTACGATGCCACCGCGTGGTGGATGCACGGCCTCAAACCTTCTGTAATTACAATCAAAAAAAAAAGACGACGACGACAATGAAGAAAATGAAAAATAAAAAATTGTGTCGCATCTTACTGAGAGATTCGTGTGCTTTGACCCAGAACAGATTTCTTGGCAAATTCAAATTCGATTTATTGTAAAACTGTATTTCACGATAGTCGAAAGTGTGCGAGATGCCTTTGGTCAGCATGTCGACAATCATGTAATCAACTTCATCTGCACCACGCAGTTTCAAATATGTGTGAAACCAAGAATCACATTTCGGCAACTGATCAGGATCTGGTGCCTCTGGCATTTTGTCTTCGTGGTGAATTTCCAACACTGATTCAGGCTAAAGTCGAGAAGACAAACATAATAACAAAACAATAAATAAATAAATAAATAAAAACATTCAAACTTCAAAAACAATAATCAGTTTACTCGGCGCACATCAGTGGAAATATTAATTTCAAATTTAAACTAATACAGTAATCTTTCTCACCTTCTGATAAACCACTGACAAAGAAATGATAGTATCCTCTTGTTGTTTGACCAACACCGAACGGCAGCATCGCGTAGCGCTGTCGTGTTGAGGTTGAATCAAATACAACACCGGCTTATTGGTATCACCTAAAGCAGTTTACGGATCATTCACTTTGTCATGTCGTAAACAACAAAGAACAAGCGTTTTTGCCTCCTTTCAAAAAGCACGTGTGCAAACTGTTCGGCAAAAATCCTTCCGGTACCGTATCCGCACATGCGTTAAGCGCTTGTCCAATTACTTGACCACCAAAAATCCTCTGACTCGCGACAACACCTTCAATCAAATCTGAACACCTAAAATGCCGAATTGAAAATAAGCAATAAATAAATTTCAACATTTTCAACACAACACACACACACACACACAGTTACCGATAAATATGCTTGTCAAGACGCTCCACTCCTTTGAGTAAATTGGAAAGAAAAAATAAACCATTCGACGATGTACAAAGTAGGCGGGAGGCGAGCAAAGACAACATTCTGGGCCACAAAACAACAATGTACTACAACGAATAAAACATCCGTATTATGCTAGCATAGTGGGTTTATTCTTCCCCTGTTAAAGGTCACTTTCAACATGAAATTAACTGTTATTAAAAATAAATTATTTTAAACAAAAGCCAACGCATCTCAGCTCATTTTGCACATAAAAATAAAAAATAACTTCTAAATAAAATTACAGTAATAATTAATAATAATCAAGTATTAACTGAACAAGTTCATTTAATTCTTCGAAGCTTATTTTTGAAAAATATGAGAGCAGAGAATTAGTTAGGTAATAAACAACTTGAAAGCTTTTTTATATAACAAATAACAGTTTTCACTAGTTAAATATATTTGGTATTGAAATTTCAACAGTATGACAAAGCATTGCATAGAAAAGTGCTGTGGTGAACAAGCCATCTTTGGGTAGCCTACTATCAGACAACTTGGCAGGCCGGCATTTGACAAGCAATCTGATTACAGCTGTTGACACAGTTTTGTACTTGTCTTATTTTTTTAACCATCGTTGATACTGCCTTCTGTTTTTACCTACGTCGTATTCTACATTGCAGGAAAAGTTTGATATCACTTTTGCTGAACTGTAGCAGTTTAAAAATACAAAAATTTTCCATAACTTCAAATATCACATTCATAATCATATAAAGAATCAAACAAATAATTTTCTTTTTTTTATGTAAAATAAGTTTGCAACTGTGTAATTGGTTTCAAATGTTCAGAATTAAGTGTGTACTAAACACATTTGCTGAGAAATAATTCTTAGCAGAAGCAGGTCTACTGATGGTTATAATAATAAAAGAAATGTCTATCTGAATAATCCATGTATTTAAATGAATACTTCACTTGTTCTACCGCAACATTTTTCTCACATTATCTTAATATTGCTATCTTTGTGATCATATTATCTTAATATTGATTTTGTTCTTAGTATGCCCAAGATATTCAATGTATTCAAGTTGCAGTTCACCGTAAAATTATAATACAATTTCAGTCAACTGCTGTGGAAAATAAAATATAAATTACTGGTAAAACTGATAGATAAGTTCAAGTTCTGCATAAATAAAATAAACAACAAAGTAAGCAGCATTGCTAATAATTAACGACAAAGAGCAACAATACAATTGAAGTTGTACATGATTCTTATCAGATCCCAACATACGGCAATATCGCCGTAACAGGCAAAGCTTTATGAAGAAAAAGTAAAAGCAACACATCTTAATAATTAAAATTGTATAAAATAGTTTACATGTTCTTCAAGTCTATTCAAAAGTCTATTAAATACGAGTTCCTTGCACTTAGTAGTGGATTATGAATGTGAAAACGCTTACTTATAAAGAAAATTATTGCTAAAGTAGTTTGCATAACAGAAAACCATAAAATATTTAATATTTCGAATAAAAATGCTCAATAAATACTAATAACAAAAAAATGTTATAAGCAAATTTTTTTCATTTACTAGTGGCAGGTGGAATGGTAGAGCATTCTCCATCTACTGCCGTCCGATATGGCAAAATGAGTACGCCTAGCTGGGCCCGTACCTAAGCCCAATATAGCAAAATAAATATGCCTGAAAGAGTATGCTGAAAGGCATAATTGAAATAAAATGCCAGAAAAAATAACAAAATGAATACGCCTAGACCGGCGTATGTTCAGTTGCCAAATGAACTTGCAAAATTCCCTGAATGCCAGTTCAGAGGAAGAAGCAAGATCAGGCAACGCCACTTTTAAAAAGCAGGGCCAACCTTTTTTCAACAGCCTTAAAACACTTGCCAGAAATTTGTGCTTCAACTGAACATTACAGACAGAAAAGTAAATGACTAATGTTGGATATTATTCGGTAGCATACCCAGTGGCTCTGTACCTGAATTGAGATAGTGGTGGCTTACTGTAGTTGGAAGTAGTGTCGCTAAGTTAGCAGTGAAGAGTGAGAATAGTCGTGTCAGTGACAAACGTTCAGTTTTGTGTATTTTCAGTGTTCATTTGTATTGTGTTGTGAGTTAATGTTGCACGTTTCTATCAGCTGTTAAGCTTGCCCCTTCGTTTAATAAACTGTGTGCATCTGTTTGTATGTTTCGCTTTGTGTCACATTTAAAAGCGAACGTGAGTCGTATTGCCGTTAGGTGATCATAGTTGATTTCACCTACTGCTGAATAAAAATTACACTTTACTAGCTTGCAGGCGACAACAGTTTTGTCTTTAATGACTAATACATGAAATTACTGGTCATTCAATAAGGTTATCAAATACGATCATTAAGTATTTTTCTATATGTATTTCAATTAAAACGAAAAATGTTTATATTGTAGTTTAATATGCTTTTTGTAGCTTTATTCTTCCTCTAAAGCTTTTATCTATCGTTTATGATATTTGATTTAAATCTTTTTAGCACTTGATTGCCAAGTAGACAAAGGTGAGAATTTTTTACACCCTCCTTCCTTCGCTTTCAATCACGGTTGCAAAGCCAGCAAAGTTGCTCGAGATATTTGCGCTATGTAGAGAAAAGGCGCTATTAATGAAAGAACTGCACAGAAGTGGTTTCCACGACTCAAGAAAGGCCAATTCAACGACACGGACTCTCGGCGCTCTCGTCGACCTGTCCAATTAAATGAGGATTGGATTGGTGGATTTTATCTGCAATGATCCGCACCATGAATTAGCCAAGCAGATGGGATACTCTCATGATACCGTTCCTCGTCACCTTCACTGAGTGTCAAACGTTGTGCGTGGAAGCCATACGTTGTGAAAGCCAGATTCAAGCATCATGCGCTTTAGTATAGTCAAATCGCTTCAATATGTTATGTTTATCAACCTAATCATGCTTAGACTTGGCATTTGTTTATCTGAAATTTTATGCAAATTTTTGAGCGGTTGTATGCGTATGCGTATGCGTATGCTTTTGCTTACGTGGCTTCAGTTGAAACAAATCAAAGGCTGACGTGCTTGGTGACTGAACAGCATGGTGTTTTTAATGGAAAAAACGGATGAATGCTTATAAAGCATAATCAGTTTGTTTTTGTTCATTTCAGCACTATCTTTAGAATAATTGAAATTTTATTATGTATGAATAATATTTGAAATTATTGTTCATTCTAATTAGAATTTCTCAAATTGCGCTGTTGAGTTTGAGATAGGAGTTGACGTCCACATGTTCAATGACTAGATAAGTGTATATAATTGTGATATTATTAATATGCTTTTGTATTTTATAAATGGTAATTTTTAGTTGATAGTTATATGTGACCTGGTAGAGATGAGTCGAGAAAAAATGTTGAATTTTGGCGCAGTTGCGTTGGGATGTTTTTCTATTTTGAAAATCAAAATTTTCTGAAAGTAGTTGTTATCAACAACAATGCTGTTGTTTGCAGGAATAAAAATGGTCATAGATATTGTTCTCTCACTTAATTGTTATTCTTTTGAGTAACTATTGAATGCCATTTTCAGTTTTTGAAATGCATTCAACATTTTCCCGTGCTTATAACGTCAAAAACTTTTCTTTGGACCTAATTTTGAATGAATTTTCAAAGAAGCGATAGCAAAAAAGGGTGCCGTGGTTTAGCCTTGACAAGCTTCAGCTCTGCCAACATGTTTTCAGTTCTGAAGATATGGCACTTGAAAATTACTAACCGTCGTCAGATTGCATAGTGCCAGAACAGCTGAACGTAAAAAAGATTTCTAGCAGCTTCAGTGTCACTTCTTCTAGCCGTTTTGAGTTTAGTGGACTCAAAGAGCAGGTCTTCATAAAATTTTGTGAAGAACAGAGAAACAAGTGTGAAAAATGAATCCTGATGTAGTGATAGTAGGGATTAGGATGGTGATAATAGGGAATAAGAATAGTGAACGTAAATTCATCTGCAATGAAATATGAATCTGCATATAAATAGTTGTTATCAGTGTAATAATCAACGTATCAATACTTGTAGACATGTCATGTGCAGCGACTGAGCAGTATGGCGCTTTTGATGGAACAACAGTTTGGCGCGTACAAAACATTCCATTTTTTAATCTTTTTGGAAAGCTAATTCATTATAACTTCTAACAACAGAAACGGAAGATTGAGATCAATGATAAGAAGACGGCTAATCAAGACCAGTTTCACTTTTTCTAGTTATTTCATCACTACTTAAAAATATGACTAAAAACCGATATCACTTCTACAATTTAGAAGCTTAACTAAAATAATAATAAGTCTATAAGTTTGGAAATTTCACGTCGAAGTTTGTAAGCAGTTGTTTGGAAATCTCATTGAGATGTTCATTCATTCAAATTTCGATTTCTTAAATCACATTTTCCAGTATGAGATTAAAATTCTTTCAGAAAGAACTGCAATTCAGCGTTGAGTTCGAATGCAATTAAGCTTACCTGAATAACGCTACATTATCATTGTTTGCAGAATATGCAAATCAGTTGTTTCTGAAATTAGTCTGATCAGCAGCAATTCGTTTGTTTACTTTACTAACGTGAGTTGCAGTATTATCGATAATACTCACTCATTGAGCGTCATTTCAAATAATTGTTGGCTACTGAAGTAAGGCGTCTGAACTACGCGGCGTATTCACTGAAAATGTGGATGCGCATCTCTCAAACAGGCATAATTTTTTCTTTATTTAAACAGTAAAACTTTGAATACCAAAAAACTGAAAATTAAAAAGAAACAAAAATTTGACAATGAGATCATGTTAAAACGACAACCACTGAAATTTAGGCTTCATCACAACGACAGCCATTCATGTAAAAAGGATAACAAGACTAAACCGTTGTTTCCATTCATAAAATATTTTTTATGAAAAAATTACAGAGTAACATGTTGGTTTTATTTATTTAAAATTTATTGATGACTGCGATAGTTCTAGAAAAGATTGTAGAAAACAGTGGAATGTTTGTACCTAAATATACTTCTACGGTAAAAAGTAGCACAGTATGATATTGATTTGTTTGTTTCTATATTTAGTATCATCTAGAGAGGCTGAAAATTGTTGTTACATATGCTCATTTATTATTTTTTTTCTTTAACCTTTTACAATACGAGCATTCACATTCACAGATATGTGCAAAGAATGTGCAAGATAAAATTACACAACATTTACGGCCGTGAAATAAAGCATTCAAGATTAAGAGTCAATCAGAATACATCAGCAAAACGTTTGAGCCAACTGTGCCATCCATCAATTTTTTGATATTGATTGGATGAGACAAATTCAAATGGGTATTGACCGTCTTCCACAAACCTGGTACAAAGAAATTCTCACCCAGCCACCGGTGGTCTTCACGTACTTGATTATCACGATCAAATGCAGTACAGGGTAAAGAATGTTGGCATACTTAAGGTTGCTGCTTTTGTTAGGTAATAGTTGTTTTGTCGACCGCGGTGTCTTTTGTCACGTTCAAGCAAGGTGATTTGTAATGGCAAAGCATTCAAACCATTGCTTTGTGTCATTTTCTGTTTGAATGTCCTCTATCCAACTCAAATAAGGGCAAAAGATTACTAAAGATGCATTGAGCGACTCGATGAGTATTAAGTGTGAACAGTGGCTAGGGCCCAGATGTGAAAGAGAATCACCTGGATAGAATAGTGGATCAGAGAAAAGAATACACTTTGCTTAGCTATAGCAAGAAAATCTCCCAGACTTTAATAATAGATTTGAGATGCTTCAGTATACGAAGCAGGGCATCAGAAAGATGAAGGCAGTGCTACTCAGAAAGCGAAGACAGCCCCTTGCATTCAAGTGCACTGCGCATTTATGGAAAATACGGTTCTTTAGTCTGGTTCGGCTAATGAATTCAACAAGTCAATCGCCAGCAAAGCAAGAACTGAAATCTCGATAAGAGAAGCGTAAGCCCGTTGTGAAGACGAACATAACACCGCAACGTTACAATAGGTTCATGCGCAGAGAAGGCAGAGATTGGACTCTCGTAAGGAAAGATAATGGCATCCGTGTAAATGCACGATGGTGTGATGCAGCATGGAATCCTACAGCCAGCTGCAGCAAATGGACTCTGGCAACACACACAGCAGCTTGAAGCCAGATGTGTGTGAACTGCACGACTCCATCAATATGAAGTGTAAACAGTGGCCAGGCCCGACATGTCAAAAACAATCACCCGGATAGATTGGTGGAACAGAGATAGGAATGGAGTTCGCCTTGCCATAGCAAGAAAAACTCTAAGTGCCCAGACTGCAAAAACAGATTTGAGATGCTTCAGTATATGAAGCGGGGCATCAAAAAGATGAAGGCAGTGCAACTGAGAAAGCGAAGGCAGACCCGTGCATTCAAGTGCACTATTTATTCATGCAGAATACTGTTCTATAGCCGGGTTCCGCTAATGAATTTGAGAAGCTAATCGCCAGCAAAGCAGGAACTCAAATCTCGATAAGAGAAGCGTAAGCCTTTTGCGAAGACAAACCTAACACCGGAACGTTACAATATGTTCACGTGCAGAGAAGGCAGAGATTGGACTCTCGTAAGGAAAGATAATGGCTTCCGTGTAAATGCACGATGGTGTGATGCAGCATGGAATCCTACAGCCAGCTGCAGCAAATGGACTCTGGCAACACACACAGCAGCTTGAAGCCAGATGTGTGTGAACTGCACGAATCCATCAATATGAAGTGTAAACAGTGGCCAGGCCTGACATGTGAAAGACAATCACCCGGATACATTGGTGGAACTGAGAAAGGAATGCAGTTTGCCTTGCCATAGCAAGAAAAACTCTAAATGTCCAGACTGCAAAAACAGATTTGAGATGCTTCAGTATATAAAGCGGGGCATCAAAAAGATGAAGGCAGTGCAACTGAGAAAGCGAAGGCAGACCCGTGCATTCAAGTGCACTGTTTATTCATGCAGAATACTGTTCTATAGCCGGGTTCCGCTAATGAATTTGAGAAGCTAATCGCCAGCAAAGCAAGAACTGAAATCTCGATAAGAGAAGCGTAAGCCTTTTGCGAAGACAAACCTGACACCGCCCGTTATAATAGCGACTCTTACAGAGAAGGCAGAGATTGGACTCTCATAAGGAAAGGTAATGGCATCCGTGTAAATGCACGATGGTGGGATGCAGAATGGGATCCTACAGCCAGCTGCAGCGAATGGACTCTGGCAACATACACAGCAGCTTGAAGCCAGATGTGTGTGAATTGCACGACTCCATCAATATGAAGTGTAAACAGTGGCCAGGCCCGACATGTGAAAGACAATCACCCGGATAGATTGGTGAAACAGAGATAGGAATGGAGTTTGCCTTGCCATAGCAAGAAAAACTCTAAATGTCCAGACTGCAAAAACAGATTTGAGATGCTTCAGTATATGAAGCGGGGCATCAAAAAGATGAAGGCAGTGCAACTGAGAAAGCGAAGGCAGACCCGTGCATTCAAGTGCACTNTTTATCTTCATTTAGAAGTAAGGTAATTTTTTATTCCTCTTTTTAAGTTTTATGGTGAAAAATTTGCTTATTGTTGTTCAGCTTCAGTTTTTTCTTTGCTGATAGATTATCTGTTTCGAAAGAACGCAGTTTGCAGTTTTCAGTCATTTAAAACTTGATTGTTCATTAAACACATTGAAATATTATGAACATTATGTAGGGATGGAAAAAATAAAATTTGAAGTAAAATATTATTGTTTCATCAATTTAGGTGTCGTCTACGTAGCATGAACATTTGTTTGCGAAGTTATGTTAAACGTTGTGATCCTGCATCTTTATTTCAACTTTTAATATATATTTGTATAGGTTCATTTAATGTGCTTTAATAATACAATTTATTTGTACCTACGAGTGGGAAGAATTATAAGTGGTAATATTGGCAAGTTGCGTTTCATGTGTTGATGTTTATGTGATTTTTTGCTTTGGCGGTCACGATAATTTTGTTGGCTCAACGTAATGAATAGTATGCATGGCTCTCGTTTTTCAGAAATTTCGTGCAAATTTTTGGTCGAGTTTATGCGATTGCATACGGGGCTTCAATTACAATGAATTCAAAGCAAGCGGTATCCGCTTAATGCACAGTATAGCGTTTTCAGTAGAAAAAATGACGACAAGTACAAAGGAGATTTGGGTTGTTTATGTTTCTTTTATTTCTATTACTAGAATGACTGAAATGATATTTTGAATGACTAATGTTGGATATTATTTGTTAGCGAATCTTTGGGCGCTGTACCTGAATTCACATGTAACGGTGGCTTACTGTATGTTGGTAGTAGTGTGGCTGAGTTGGCTGTGAGGAGTGGGTGATCTGAATAGTCGTGTCAGTGACAGGCGTTCCGGATTGTGTATTTGTGTTCATTTATTGTGTTGTTTGTTAATCTTAGAGGTTTGTATTTGCTCCTAAGCTTGCACCTTTGTTCAATAAACTGTGTGTATCTCTATTGGTTTCTTCTGCTTTTTGTCACATTCCAGAGAGAACGTGAGTCGTACTGCGGTTAGGTGATCATAGTTGATTTTACCTACCGCCTAAGAAAAATCACACTTCACTAGCTCGCAGGCGACAGCAGTTTTGTCGCTAACGACGAATATTTGAGTCAGTTCTTATGGAATATTAGTCAGAATATTAGTCATCCTATAAGGTTGTCAAATAAGTTCGTTCTGTTTTTTCCTGCGGTATTGAAGTAAAAATGAAAATATTTTTATCGTGTTTTTTTGTTGCTGTATTTTTAGTCTAGAGCTTTTTTCATCATTTATGGCGTTTAACTCTTTTTCTAGCCTTATGACGATGGATTGCCAAGTAGACGAAGATGTCCATTTTCTACACCCGCTTCTTTCTGCTATCAATGAAGGTTTCAAAGCCAACAAAGCTGCTTGAGGCATTTGCGGTATGTACAGAGAAGGCGCTATTTTTCAAAGAACTGCACAGAGATGGTTTTCCCACCTCCAGAAACGCTAATTGAACCTCATGAGCTCTCCGCATTCTAGGCGACGTACCCAATTGAGCGAGGATCGATTTGACGAGCTCTTGCACAATGGTCCACACCAATCAACTCGATAATTAGCCCAGGACAGATGGGTTACTCTTTTTATACCGTTGCTCGTCACCTTCACTCAGTGTGTTAGGTGCAAAACGGTGTGCTTGGGTGCCAAACGTATCTAGGGCAAAGCTAAAGGAACAAGCACTCCCATATCGTTGCCTTACTCGACACCAAGCTATTTGTGGACATAAAGAGAGATTTTTTACGACATTGTTACTGGTTATGAAAAGTGGTGCTTTTGTGTCAAAGTGAAGCAAAGAAGTAACAAGGGCTGAGTCCTAACACGGCCCCAACATTTGGAAATGTGGCAGACTTTCACCCACGCACAACAGCGATCTGCGCTTAGGGGTTATGGACAAATATATCGCCCAACATTTTTGGACATGCTATTTTTTTAATTGACCATCACTGCTCACTTCAGTTACCGTCCGGTGAATTTCAAGAATGCTTTCATAAGCTGTGCAAGTGCTTGAAAGAGCAACGATTTGAAGCATGGGACACAGAGATATGGAAGCTGTTAGAAAATTAACCAAAGAGCAATTGGTGAATGGTATTGAAATATGCGAATGCGACATTGAAAACGATTGTGAGATCTGCCTGACAGGTAAGATGTCGTCAACTACTTTTTCAAAAGTAGCTGACGGAGCTAAGAAGCAGATTGAATTAGTACATATGGTCTGATGCCAACAGCCACTCTCACACTCACTCACAACTGCCCAAATGTACAATCTTTTAATATTTCGATATGGACTGGATGACACAAATTCAATTGGCCATCTTTCACAAATTTCGTACTAAGAAGTTATCAGAAAGCTACCGGCGGTCTTGTTGTACTTGATTTTCACGATCAGGGACAGTACAAGGAAAAGAGTGTTGGCGTTGTTGTTGTTGCCGGCGTTGTGCAATAGCTGTGTGGTTGTCCGTGTTGTGGTTTGTCACGTCTAGATTTGGTGGTTTGTGATGGCAAAGAATTTAAACAATTTCTTTGTTTCATATTCTATTTTGAATGTCTTCTATCCAACGCGAAAGAGGCCACAAGATCACTGAAGATGCGCTCGACGTTTCGATGAGTATAAAGTGTGAACAGTGACCAGGCCAGGCATGTGAAAGAAAATCACTCGGATAATTTGGTGTAGCGGAGAAAGGAATGCAGTTTGCGTGGCCGTAAGAAGGAAAACCTTAGGTGCCCAGACGGCAAAAGAAGGTTTTCCGTTCTTCTGTACATGAAGAGGCATATTAAACGGATGCACGCATTCCAGTTGAGAAAGCGAAGGCGGACCCGTGTATTTAAGTGCACCGTGGAGGGATGCCAGAAACGGTTCCTCAGCTAGCTCCAGCTAATGAACCATGGCGCGATACACACAGCGGCTTGAAGCCGTATGTGTGTGAAGAGGACGGCTGTCAGCCGGCCTACTGCGGAAGGTCACTGCTGTCACGGCACTTACTGCCCAACAGCATATGAAAAGGGTGCAATTAAAGAGTTTGTTCGTTCTGGAGGCGGTCAGATTCCTTGCTCAGCTGTCCTCTGTGGAGGGAATGCTTTCGTTGATGCAGGTATAATGGAAAATGCCTTCGATGTTGACGTCAGTTCCAGCCAAAAACAAGGATTGACGTTTTCAAAAGACAAGCGAAGGCTTGTTGCGACGAAAAGCCTAACGCCGCTACGTTACTGTGGCGGCACGTGCAGTGGATGCGCAGACGCCACGTTCGAAAGCGAAACCAAAAGACGTCTTTATGAATGCACGGCGAACGGATGCGGACGGCAGTCTTACTGTCGAATCCAGTTGATGAACTATGGCAATACACCCAGCGGCTTGTAGCCGTATGTGTGTTTAGAGGGCTGCTGTCAGCGGGCCTACTGTGGCTGGTCATCGCTGCAACAGCATATGAAGATGTTCTAATCAACAAGATTGCAAATGACAGCTTGACCATGGGCCATTAATTGTACGCCCCGGCTGGGCAAGTGGAATAGATTAAGCAGGTAGCCGTATTTGCTAAGGAGGTCCACAGTTACGCTGAAGAAACGGGTTGAGTGCGATGACGATTACAGAAGAACAAGAATTTACACTTTTTAGACTTAGGCACGACAGATTTAGAAGAACGAGAGCTGTAATTGTTTTCTTGGTTGAGTGTTTTGAGTGAACAGCTTTGTTTCAAGATCTCAACCCAAGGACCTGGGAAAATATTAAAAACGAAAAAAGCATGCTACGACCACGAGCTGCTGGCGCAGTGTAATTTCAAGTGTGGCATTTGTGGCAAAGGATTTGGATCGCGGGCAAGCTGGAAATGCATCAGGAAAGTACAGGTGCTCGACAGAAGGATGCCAACGGATGTTTGAAATCTACAAGGAACTGCGCAAGCATTTGGCAGTTGGCCCTCCGTTGCTGCTGGAGTGCGCTGTAAGCGGCAACACTGTTTTCTAGGTGGCAGTGCTTAACGTGACAGCTGCAATGCAGCTGTGATTAATTTTACTCTGAACATCCTGGTCGAATTGATTTATAAATTTCCAAGCTTGATCTACAGTTGATTGAGAGAAGTTATTTGCAAATTGTTGTTCAGAATACAATCATTTCATCTTCTACTTATTAATTTTTGTTCTGTTTGTTACTTCATCGTTTGTTTTATTTGTGCAGTTGTGCTGTGTATTGTTCTATTGATGTTTGCTTTTGTCAGGATCTATGAATCATTATGGATGAGAAATAAATTTTGAAATCTAAAATATTGGTTTCATTTTGTAGCTCATTTATTGGCAACTATGGATAGCTGAATTAAGTCACATGAAGTTTTTCTAATCAGTTGTCAGTTTACACTTATGGAGAAACTATTAATAAAATTTTAGCCAATTTCTTGAATGCATGTCATTTGCTTTAGTAAACTTATAAGCAGATCCGCAACGATTTGCAAAAACACTAGTCGTGGGTTGTGGATCGGTTTGGTATAAATTGTTAATATAGTTATTTTTATATCGTTTGGAATTTATTTCTATAGTAAATTGTTGAATTTACTGCTTATTTTGGAAAGCAGAATTCCATCATTACCCAATTAAATAAAAGTGAATTCAAATTTTTACATGCTTAGTATCTATGAAGAACTAAATGATCGATAAAAATGGCAATGAGCACTACGTTCCATGATTTCATAGTTTTGCACACATAACAAGCATTTTTCGTGCATACGGTAGATAATCAAGTATTAACGCAAATTTTATAACTGTATGTTTGTTAAGTTTTTTGCAGTTAATCGTTGTGAAAAGGTAAATTTCTTGAATATGAATAAATTGAGCGTTTTATCCGTGTCTCAATCTGTGACGCAGCAATTTATTTCAATGCTATCTGAATCGTCAAATGAGGGAAAATCGATGCCATTTATTCAATTTGTACTGAATGATATTCGATAAACTTTCGCACGGCACATTAATTTGCTGATTCTTATACAAAATGTATAAATCTCGAAAAGGCTTTTTAACTGAATTGTTTTTAACCGATTTTTATGTTAACAAGCATGGATCAGAAAAATGTGAAAAATTCCTACAATTATTCAATTTGAATCGAAAAATAACTTTTACTCTAAATAATTTAACTTTATCAGTGTCACTTTAAACACACTAATGCAAATTTGTTATTTTAAACGCAAAATCTTGAAAGTGTCGGCAACGTCCTGTTTGTGAGAGCAGTGTTCTTCAGTTGCTATTTGCATTTATAATGTTGAAGGAAAATGAATCCGCTTTGGTGTGGTTTGGAATTTTGGCAATGTCATTAGCATTGGGATACGTTATCTACAAAGCAATAATGATGAGGAAGAAAGAACAAAGGGACAGGAAACTTTTAAAGGAATATATAGGAAAATTTCCTGACGAGCCAGCGCCCCCCGGTCACACGGCCCCGTTGAAAGGGGACGTTCTACACGCAATGTTTAAACGATCATAATAAACTGATTACATCAGTTTTTCTATCTACTCACCCATGAAACCAATCATGGTCTCTTATATATTCATTGTCATCAGAGTCACTGCACGAAAAGGCTTTTTTCAATTCCTTCAAATCATAAATTTCACTGCAAGTACTATTGTTTTACTGTTAGAATTATTGAAAATAAATTTCATTGCGTTTTGTTTTGTTTTGAAATATATTTAATAAAATTTTCAAATTCAAAAGCATATAAATAAAATAAAAATCAATTCAAAAATTCAGTATATAAATAAATATCTGCATTAAAATCAGTAGTTTGCGGTTACGATTAAAAAATAAAAACCCATTCGTTAAAGTAGCAGGTAATTATTAAAACTTTTGCACAGCTTGATCAATTCCTAGATGGCATTGTTTTGATAATTTACTTTTGAAACTTAATTTGTTTTGTATAAAACATAATCTGAGCGACGCACGCGCTTATATAAATGTTACATTTGTTAAAATATAAATTTATTTCTCATCATAAGATTTTAATATAAAAATTGAATTGCTACATTATGTTTTGTTATATTGTTAACTTAATTAGGAACATTTCTGAATAATTTAATAAATTAATTAATAAAATATACATTACGTTAATAAAAATTTACAATATCATTGCTACAGTATGATATTTCGCTTTATTATCATTTTGTAAATACTCTATTATTTAGAATAGTTGTATTTTGAATAATTGAATGTTTTTCACTGTTTTTAATATCCTAATGTTAGCACTTTTGTGTAAGTGATGTTAAAGTTTTCTTGGTTTCCTTTTCAATGGTTATTAACTATTATATTTTGTGTGCATTTTAGGACAAGCAAATTTTTTCTATTGATGTTTTATTGTGTTGAGCGATTTGGTTGTACATGTATACCATGTACAGCATAAAAAATCTACAGTTTCATTTTACGAGAAGAAGTTGCAAAGCGTGCAAAAATGCCCAAGAAGCTGTTTAAAAGAATCTGCATTTAGGTAAATCATTAACATTAATTTTACTTTTATTTTTTGATTGTGTCGTGCGAGTGTATTTATAGTTAAATTATTTGAAATTAATTGTCTTATTGTACATTTTCTGTGAAATGTACTCCATTGAAGCAAAATCAAAAGATGAAATTTTTTATAAAACCATACATAGTAAAAATGAAATCTAATACACAGATTTAATAAACGAAAATAAAATGACCAATCAAAAGAAGATCTTCAGAAAGTTCTTATCATCTAAAATTGATTTTTAGCGCTCCATTATGCAAATAACGATCGCCATAATGGTGCCTTATCATCATTAATTAAGCATTTGTTTGTTTGATTTACGTGGCAAGTGGTAGCGTCGTAAAATGTTCTCTGAATTTAATATGGCGTTATATAGTGGCCGTTTATAATTCATAAAAGTAATTCGTTTTTGTAAGTGTGTTTTAATTATCTTTGAAATTTTTTATACTTATTTTGTAAATGTTGCCTTCTAATTAAAAAGCAGTTAATTGTTAGATTTCAAAATTCAGTTTTCAATTTGATGTAATTATTTTTATTAAGTGATGAATGAGGAAATTTTTGATTTAATAATATCTTTTCAGGTATAGAGAATGGAGAAGAGAAAAAATTAAAATGCAGATGACACCATACAAAAATCCATGGAAGGCACGAAGCAGATCAAAAGAAAGCAAGAGGCATGTATGCTTTCTTGGGTGTACTGATTCTATAAGGCTGGGCTAGGGATGCTTCAGAGGGGTGCTTTAAGTTAATGGCTTGAATTTCTAAAATGTAAAATCTAAGATATTTCACTGTAAAATTATATATTTTTGGTTTTTATATAAGACCATATAAGAGACCAGGTAAGAATTCATCTTAAAAAAAACAATTTAAATCCCACGTAAACTACTTTCAACTTTATGCATTCAAGTTCTTCTTTAAAATCACTTGACATTATTCCATTCTGATGAGTCGCATTCGTTAGAGTAGCTGTTCTAATTTTAATGATATTAATTTCACGGCATTAGGTAGAATAATTCACACAAAAATCGATTTCTAGCGCTACATTATGCAAATAAGGGTTGTTTGAAGATTGCCTTATTATCAGTAACGGAGCACTTGCTTGCTTAATTTACGTGGAAAGCGGTAGCATCTCTGAGTGCGTTCTCTGAATTTATATAAGGCATACAGTAACTGCGAAAGTTTATTGACAATTGTTGAAATTAATTCATTTGAAAGTATTCCATTTTTCTCGTTGTGTCACTTTTTTTGAAAGTCTTCATATAATGATTTTGTTCATGTTATCTTTAATTGAAAAGACAGTTATTTCTTCTCTTACAAAATTTTATGTTAAATTTTACAATTTTACTATGTGTAAAAGCGAGAAATTTTTTGATTTAACATTTAACATTCTTACAGATATGGACAATGAAGAAAAGATGAAGTAAAAACGCGGACGACACGAAGCAAATCGCGGACGACAAGAAGCAGATCGAGGACGACACGAAGCAGAACTATGGATGAAGACATACGGTATATGCGGTTCCCCAAGGGTCCCAATTCTGTAAGTTTGGGATAGGGATACTTCAAAAGGGTGAAGTTATCCCATAGTTTAAATAAGCTAACGACAAACCTACATGGCTGAGTTTTGAAATAATGCAGTANTTGTAAAATGTTCTCTGAATTTAATACGGCGTAAAATACTAGCCGTTTATAATTCATGAAAAGTAATTCGTTTTTGTAAGTATGTTTGAATTATATTTCAAAGTTTTGTGTATTTATTTTGTTAATGCTGTCTTTTAATTCAAAGGCAGTTAATTATTATATTTGAAATTTCTGTGCAACTCTTAATAATTGATGAAGTGAGGAAATGTTTCATTTAATATCATTTTTGCAGGTATTGAGAACGAAGTGAAAAAAATCAAAATGCAGATGACGCTGTACAAAAATCTATAGACGGCACGAAGCAGATCAAAAGAAAACAAGAGGCATGTATGCTGTTTTGGGTGTACTGATCCTATAAGACTGGGCGAGGGATGCTTCGACAGGATGCTTCGAATTAAGTGCTTCAGGTTCTAATATGTAAGATCTAAGATATTTCACTGTAAAATTATATATTAGTGGTTTTCATATAATGAGACCAGGTGAGAATTCATCTTTAAAAAACAGTTTATACACCACGTAAACTACATTAAACTTTCTACTTTTCATTTTTCAACTATTTTCAATTCCTTTTTTAAATCAGCTGAACTCTTTCATTCTAATGCGTTGCATTTCCTAGAGAAGCGGTTCGCTTTGCATGAATTTTAATGCTCCTAATTTCATGGGGTTACGGTAGAATAATTTACACAAAAATCGGTTTCTAGCGCTACATTATGCAAATTAGGGTCGTTTGAAGATTGCCTTATCATTAGTAACGGTGCACTTGTTTGCTTAATCTACGTGAAAAGCGGTAGCATCTCTGAGTGCGTTTTCTGAATTCATTTAAGGCATAGAGTAATTACGGAAGACCATTTTCAAATGTTGAAATTAATTTGTTTGAAAGTATCCCATTTTTCGTTGTGTTACTATTAATTGAAAATCTCCATATAATCCGTTTCTTCAGGTTATCTTTAATTGAAAAATAGTTATTTCTTTTATTAAAAAATTCCATGCTCAATTTAACAATTTTGCAATGTAATAAAGCAAGAAAATTTTTGATTTAACGTTTAACATTATTACAGATATGGGCAATGAAGAAAAGATAAAGTGAAAACGCGGACGACACGAAGCAGATCGAGGACGACACGAAGCAGAACTGTGGAATGAAGACATACGGTATATGCGGTTCCCCAAGGGTCCCAATTCTGTAAGTTTGGGATAGGGATACTTCAAAAGGGTGAAGTTATCCCATAGTTTAAATAAGATAACGACAAACCTACATGGCTGAGTTTTGAAATAATGCAGTACTTGGTCTTTCACGCAGCAAAATTAATGTATGCAATTGCTTTCATGTGTCGAAATAATTTTTGGCTTCAGTTTATTTTGTAATCTTTGTTTCTTTTATTTCTTACATTTCTCACATTTCTTACATTTATTTCATTTTATTTATTTATTTCTTACATTCTTACAGATTATTCTTCATTCTTACTTTTCTTACTTTGTACATTTAGTATTGCTATGTACACTTTCCAAAGCACAAATTCTTTTTATTTTATTTTATTTTTGAAAACTTTTTTCCACTCCAAATTGCAAATTCCATTCCCATTTATTCAAAATTTGATTTTTGCTTCTATTTCATGCACTTTATTTTTTTCAATTTTTGCAATGATTTCTTCTGATTTTTTTATTTTGACTTTTTTGAAAATCCTTTGACACATGAAACATTGCATACACAAATACGTAAACCCGTAATGAACCGTAATACACATGAAGAAGAAAGAAGAAAAGAGTGGAAGAAGCCACAAGCTTTGCACGGATGAATAGGCTGGATCGAATCGTTCGTTGGTCAATTACGTTCGTTGGTCAGTTACGTTCGGTGCACAAAGTGAGGTAAGTGAAGATACGTTGGATGGAGAAGACGCAATTTGCCCAAGCCGAGTGTAAAAGATTCTTCATTACAAAGACACAATGAATAAAATTTGTTACCATCTACACAGACGTAACAAAAGGCCAATACTGCGTTATTTCTTAGCAATGATGACCATGTAGGATTAGTTAATAGGGGAATCATGTTTGCCATTACTAGTTGCCAGCCAGCAATATTAAATAGTTTATAGGAACAAACAAAGAACAGTTAAAAATGGGGAAAATGAAATAATATACGTAACTCAAGTAAATAATTAAAATGTATATAAAAGTAAGAAAAAATATATTCTTTTAATATAAACCAAGAACAATGCAAGAACAACAATTCTTTATTAATGAAAACTTTCAAAAAATAAATGTGCAATGTAATACAAACAATGAGATAAAGTCTGGCATAAATGAGTTCTGCGAAATGGCAAACATGCCCGGAGTGGGACTTGAAATATTTAAAGCAGGTGGAGGATGGAGAGACCAAAAATGGGCCCCTCCCAGGAGCGTGAAGCTCCCTTCCCTTAGACAAGGAAGAATGCAAACTCTTCCTTGCTCTTTGGGCAGGTGGAGCGCACGCTTCCCGACCCTGGAGCGGGGAAAGCCTANTGCCAGCCAGCAATATTAAATAGTTTATAGGAACAAACAAAGAACAGTTAAAAATGGGGAAAATAAAATAATACACGTAACGCAAGTAAATTAATATAATGTATATATAAAAGTAAGAAAAAAAATTTTTTCTTTTTATATAAACCAAGAACAATGCAACAACAACAATTCTTTATTAATGAAAAGCTTTTTGACAAAAATAAATTGCAATGTAATATAAAAACACAGATAAAGTCTGGCATAAATGAGTTCTGCGAAATGGCAAACATGCCCGGAGTGGGACTTGAAATATTTAAAGCAGGTGGAGGATGGAGAGACCAAAAATGGGCCCCTCCCAGGAGCGTGAAGCTCCCTTCCCTTAGACAAGGAAGAATGCAAACTCTTCCTTGCTCTTTGGGCAGGTGGAGCGCACGCTCTCCCACCCTGGGGCGGGGAAAGCCTAAGCTTTCCGCGCTGAAGAGGTGGGTGAGACTTCGTTGTTTCACCTGCCTCAGATGTGCGGGGAGTTTAGTGTTTTTCCCTTGCTCCCAGGGGAGGGGAGATTGTGCGTTTTGCTTGCCCAACAGAGTGAGGGAGAGTGCAATCTTCCTTGCTCTTTGGGCAGGTGGAGCGCACGCTTCCCGACCCTGGAGCGGGGAAAGCCTAAGCTTTCCGCGCTGAAGAGGTGGGTGAGACTT